>JABBWB010000620.1:0-17744 GCA_016628085.1 Suillus occidentalis
TGCAACCCCAGCGTCCATCCAAATGACCACGTAACGAATGTGGTGAATGACTCGTTCCACTGCCGAGAAGTTGTGTGATGAAGATCTTGAAGGCGAGGAGCTGTGGACAAAGGAAGAATTAGGCATTTCAGTATTCAATACTGAAGACGGTGCGCATATCGTCGCTTTTAAATGTGTTTTTGGCTGATATTATGGTCGTAGGCTCTGATGTGCGTACTTCAGAGACATTCATCACTTATGCGACCAGATCTTTTCACAACACGCCATTTTGAAAGCTGTCATTTGAAATTCAATCATTCAAGCAAAGTTTACATCCCCCATTCACTAGACGCTCGCCACCGGTTTCCCTGACACCGTGACAGGCTAGCTCTCATGTGGATTGTCTCTTTCATGTTGCAAATGACTTTTGGGTTAATCGTACTTGGCCGCCGATCACTTCTGGGGTCAGCCAGATTTGGGACCAGGTAGTTATTTTCATCTTTGTGTTTGTACCAGCCTCACGGGTCTTCAAAGTTCCGTCTGTACATTGGACTCCTTGTCAATCCAAATGTCTATCGTAAACCGAGCAAAGAGGGAGAAACAGATGACAACGACAATGACGGCCCTACTGATTTTCAGACCAACACGAAGGACACCTCTGGATCAATTCTTCCCTCAGATGATCCTGCTCGCTCAGCTTACTCTGTTGAGTTGGACGATCATGACAACGGGTCACGGTGTGTGCATTATCACACTAGGTGACAAGGGCTGCGGTGAGAAGGAGATCTTTGTGTTTGCTTAATCCTAACTTCATCATAGAAGAAAACTTACTTTCAACGTCTCTACTAAAGGTACTTGCATGCTCTTGCGCTCTTGTCTTCTGTGCGCTCATGACCAGTTCAGATACTAGAAATGCCCACTGCTACTGCTACCGCTTCTACTATTCCTTCTCCCGCCTCTCTCAAGGGCCCTGTTGATGGTCAAGTGGACGTGGCCGCCCTATTTGTCGCTAACAAAGCTACCCATGATGCAGCTGCAATGGTTCTGGCTTCGGCCATTCAAAATGATGGCCCTGCGGGGTGACTGAAGACAAAGACGACGGCGACAAAGCCAAAGCCCACATCCGCCGCTACCTCGTGCGAACCCCTTCAATATTTGGTCCTGAAACTCCCATGCACACAGTCCCACAGTTGTGAGTTTGTTTCGAGCCTGTGATTTTCCAGAGCTCATAACTAGTGTGATTAGTTCACACTCCAATCCGAATCGTGACCGGCGCCGTGAATTATACCATGGCCTCACTTATCGACAACGACACTCATAGAACAGAAATATGTTTGACTCATTACCATACTATGACAATGATCACAAGCAGAACCCAATATTGAGGAGCGCGAGCTAGCACGCAAGCCAAAACCACCGCAGACTCTGCATCCTCATGTCCCCCTACAATTGAGCTCTTCAAGGTATGTTAAACTATCTGTTGATCATTCATAGACTTAATATGGTTTAGGACAAACTTAGTCTTGCTGCTGAGCTTGCGCGCGTCGAGGCCCATCAGCCTTTAGCACCTTTGGATACCATGATGATATCAGCTTCCAGCACGGACGTCTACCCCAGGCACAGACGAGGAGTGGCAGAAAGCGCTGAACAATGCTCGGTCCCAACTAGAGCACCAGCGTATTTGGTAGGTTTTTAATTGTTCTTTGAGTGATTTTCATTCACCATCTCTGACAGGCACATGAATCTTGCACTGCTGCAGACATATGGACCCTACACTTGGAGAATTCATAATTACTTGTTAGAAGCAACGGCCAAGCAAGCAGAAACAACGCTCGAGGAATTAAAGCAGCGTTACACAGATGTCAACCGAGAACGAAAGAACTCTCAGGTATGTTCCATGTCGATCACTGGCAGTGGACAGAGTTGATAACGAGCAACCTTCAGATTGAGATGGCAAATGTAGTTCTAGATGCAGGAGTTGACCGACTGAATAAAAAGGAGGCTGAGCTTGCCAGCATGTAACAGCATGTCACAGTGTAGCTTAATATTAGAGAATTTCACCAAAATAGGCTAACCGCCGCTCAACGTTGCACTCTGCCTCGTTTGTTTTCTGCTCTCGTTGACGACAACGAAAATCTCGTTTGTCTACTTCATAAAGTTTATAGGCAAGTCAATGACAAGTTAACTGTATCATTTTCAACGTGTTTACTCATTGTCGTGTATTTTTATTTGATTTCCTTCTCAGCTCTTGCTATAACCTCTGTCAGCACAGAAAAGTGACGATCGGCATCTTGGGACGTGTATATGGCCAATATCGACAACTCAAACACGGGGACTTTGTAATCGAGTAATGTGAGGGAGAATACAGTGTGGGCCCTCAACTTTTGGCGATAGGTGACAAAGGTATTCGAGTGAGTGATGACCAAGGCCAGTTTTCTTTGGCGATTCACCTGTTTTCTATGATCTAGTTGATGTTCAGATGGATGGTTTCATTGGATCCTGCTGCAATATTACCCAGAAGCTTGCTGACAAGAAAGAGTCTGCTGAAAATGAGCGTGTACTTGACCACTGGCAGACGGAACACGACCAACTCAAGCTATATGACATCGAGTGAGTATATCGATTATTCCAACCTTCATTTACTTACAATCACCCGCAGCAATGACGAAGATGATGAAGAGGAAGGTGCTGACCAAGTAGCTGGAGCTTCAAGCGGTGGTGAAGGGGTGATGAAGCAGGAACATGCAGACTCTGCACCTCTGTAAAAGGCTCGTCAACGAACGCCGTCAACTGAGTTATACATATACAGCGCCGATGAACTTGCACACTTCGAGAAGAGGGATATGCTTGCAGATTCTGAGTATTTTGATGGTACGTTCCGCCACCTTAGTCACAAGTGATTGCTTCTTACTGGTCGCCTTAGAGAAAGTAAGGGATATCAATCTTAACCTCAACGTTCTCAAGGAGTACAAGAAGTGAGAGGAGGAGCTCATGAAATGCACCAAAGAATTAGAGGAGACGACTACTGCACGCGATGCGCAAGCAGAACATCAGACACGCATCATTCATGGTATTAGAGAAGCTCCCTACTGACAAACTCAATGAGCGTGTAGTCACACCCGAGGGTGTCCCGCGGCTATTTGATCTCATCAAGCCAAAAGATCCCTGCTTTGCATCTGTGTTCTATAAAGGCGTTGGGAACACCCTTGTTGCCAATAACCTGGACCAAGCAAGCAGGATTGCATTTGGAGGTTCGAAGCGTTGGCATATCGTCACGCTTGCTGGGCAGCTAACCAATTCATCAGGAACAATGTCGGATGGTGGGAACTACGTCTCGCGGGGCGGGATGAGCTCAAACTCCAGGTGGAGGCAGTGAGCTTACAAGTTCTGAAAACCTATGAGCAAGAGAGTGAGCAAGCGGCACGCAGTCTTGAGGCAGCACAGCAGGCTCAAGTTGACATTCGTTTCAGTGACGATCCGAACTTAAACGAGTTAGTCTGAGCCTGCTCAGGGTTGAACTGGTGAGTTTCATTTGCGGTTGTTCCGTGCACCATCACTTATGGTAATTCCTTATTTTAGGCAAGTTTCCTGTTGTGAAAAGTTGTGGATGTCCTAACGTATTTAAAGGTCTCCTCAATTCTCTGTTTCCTCCCATCCCACTTCATCTTGTCCCTGCGCTGTGACTCTGCTTCGTCCTTCCATTCCCTTCCATCTTCCTTCGCCTCATTCTTTCACTCTTCCTTTATCTCACTTCCACCCATCATCCCACCTTGCCATGCAGACTCCCGAGCCACAGTCCGATCAGGACTCTGAGTCTGAGTCCCCAATTTTACCTCGAGTACACCCGGATCCATCTCAACCGATGCCTACCTCTTCCAGCACAAGGGCAAAACATCGTATTGCAGCCCTAGAAGAAGAGCTCGAGACGATGAGGCAAGAGAGAGTGTCATATTCCATATATTAACGCTTCTCATCCGGATCTTTGGATCCTAGATCTGGTCCGGTCCGATGCTCAGATCCGCTTCAGATCCGATATACAATATACGATAAGCTTCTTAATTCATTTCCTGTTCATATAACATTATCACAGCCTTTCCTGCTTTCGGTAATTCCTTATTACCGGCTTCTCGGTATTCCTTAATTTCCGGTTATGTCTTCCTTGATCCGTCTTCCTTGTGATTAACTCCCGGCTATGTTATTCCATCCGTTTACTTGTGATTTCCTTTTGGTTTCCGGTTGTTTAACGATAGACTTTGCTTATGCTTCGTACATAGCCTCGAGACTTAGGCTTCTAGTATATAAACTCCTGTACTTACATTGTAGCACCTCAGTTCGAATATCATCTTAGATTGTCCTCTCTCCGTCTTCCGGACTTGAGTACTCGTTAGACTCTAGTCACCATCCGAGACTTACGGATTGTATCCGATAGTCTATATCCTCGGCTCTATCTTAGGATAGTCTTACTCTGTTGGTTTCTAGTCCGGACGCGTCCGGATTAGCCTTACTCGTCTTTCTGTTATCCGGATAACCTTCGGATATACATAAGTTGTCCGGATAACCTTCGGATATTCATACGTTGTCTGGATAACCTCCGGATACGTCTATGATATACGTTCGGACCTTCGGATCCAGCACGATAGTACTTCTGAAATACAAGGGCAATACTCGGGAAAGGGGCACAGCGTACGAGCTGAGGCCAAAGCCCTTCGGATCTGTTAACCCGAGAGTACGACCTTAACAGAGAGGAGGCAAGCAGAGGTAAGTGTATGATGTTAGTAGCCGTGCTTGCCAATATTAATCCATCCTTACAGAAAGACTACCTACTACGTTGCACAAGGGAGGGCCATTCGTCACATGGTCTGCCTTTATTCCAGCTTGGAGGACCTGGTCACTGAGAATGATCACAGGTATGAGGATCGCTTGGAGGACTTAGAATCAACCACGGAGTACATTGCCGACTTTCCCTTCTATGTCATTTTTAAAAAAATTGTATTACAATACAGGCAGGATCGCTTGCAGTGGGGATACATAGAACTCACGCGGACGCTTCCATGGCTTCATGACAAGCTCGGGAAGCTTGAACACGACAAATGCGAGGATATGCTGAAAAAGGTATGTAATAATTATTTGCAAAGAATTCAGCTGATTGTTTTTAGCTCAAGAAAGGAGGAGATGCGGCACGTGGCGACGATACTTCCTGTCTCAAGGAACTTGTCACCACATGGGTCAATCAGGACTTTCGTCCATCTCCCCTGGTCAAGCCTAACGACAAGCACTTACATGGTTTCACAAGCGATATCTGCAGGAAGTTACTCTGCCCTGCAGAGTGGGATTGGGACAGCGACCAGTAAGCATTAATACTTGTCGACTACCGCATGATGCTGATGCTTGGGAAGTGTGAAGGCTGGCATCCGCGATCGAACAACAGATTACATCGTGTCAGAAAATTCTTGGCCTATGTTCACTTACGAGAATTACAGCATCAACCGCAACAACCTGGAGGAAGGTTTCCTCAAGTCAAAGCTTTTAGTTCTGGTCAGTCAACTTCGAAGTACTTTGTTACCATTTCCCTCACTGCGCCTTAGGCTTTTAAGGCCATCTTTACGTCACCTTCTTTGGCGAGAGAAGCTGATGGCAATGGTGATGGGGCTGATATTATTGAGAATATCAGACATGCTCGGCGAAAATCTGATCAGACGAAGGTGAAGACTTGCGTTGCCTCAATTATTAACATGAAGAAGGTCACTCCTCACGCCATTGCATATGTTGCGTGTCAAGTGAGCAAATTGTATCGCTTACTTGGACGTCTTACATCTAACTCTTATGTGGCAGGTTCGTTTCGCTCTATCAAGTGTCTCATCGTGGCGCACTATAGATGGCGATTTTGATTATGAAGCCTTCTGGAACAATATTGTAGATTTTTTTGAGGACACCCCCGGCCCTGTCGCGCAATGAAGGATGGACAAACTTCTCGAATGGTGGACTAGGTGACGATTTTGTTGTTGCCTATTGAACCGAATAACTAACGCTGTCTAGGAAGATTTTCAGAATAAACCATCGCGAGGACCTGACGCTGGACATTGTGTCCCACATGTCCATCAACAAGCTAGCCAAACAGAGGAAGGCAATGGAGGATGCCATTTTTGACTCTGACTGAGGCCAAATTCTTCGTGTTCCATGTTCTTGCTGTTTGCTGCATTGACCTCCTTCCTTCACCCGCACCCCTCGTATATCATCTACCGCACGCAATACTAATTCAAGATGTTCACATTTGTGTCTACTTCCCCTTCCTTTACCATAACCCATAGCTCATCATATGTACTCTATGGCACAATACTAATCAAAGATGTTCACATCCCTTTGCACTATGCTGTTTGGTATCATTGAATGCATCTATTTTGAATTTTAAATCATTTAGGGATGATTTTCAATGACAGTCCATCACGTCAAACATGTTAATCGCAATGAAAATTATCGCAAGGTTCAATATTGCTCTGTAACCAGGAAATTCTCTCTTTATTTGACTTTGGCGAAGACTGCGCTAACCAAAATATCTTGCATGGTGTCACAATCAGCCGTCTCAAGCTCTATAAGTATAATGCACTTAGTTCGAGGAAGTGTTCCGCAATCTCTAACTGAAGAAGATGAGCTGACAGTCCAGATCTCATACTATTTAATATGCTCACTACGATGAAATGTATTGCACCGTCTAATGCTGGCAAGTAATAATGAAATCCTTACTCTACATAACTGTAGTGACAACTAAACAACAAAAGATATGTTGTGCAACTCTGTGATGAACCGCTGAACACTTTCTAAATGCAAAAAACATCCATTGAGGGGTTCAACCACATCCTCCAACTAAATAAATTCGACTTGAACACCCAAACAAGACAGGTATAAGGCTAGAGCAAGTGGTCAGACTCAGCGAGAGGATAACAAACGCTATGCATTGTGTACCTAGAGCAAGTGGTCAGACTAGGCTCTAGTTAGTGACAAGTATACATGAATACGAGACAGTAACATACCTCAGCGAGAGGATAACAAACGCTGAGGATGTGCGAACAAGAAGACAACTACTAATACTAAATGGAGTAGTTAGGTAAGCGTGGCTGAGTGATGAAGGTGAATCACTGTATAGTACCAGGAAGACAAGAACGATACAAGATAGGTAATGACATGTCAATACACCCCCTCAACGAGACACCAGACACAGACCTGCAAGATGCTTCAAGAACAGCGGGCGCGCGAGAGCTTTGGTGAAGATATCAGCGATATTGGCATGAGACGGCAACCAGGTAGGGACGAAAGTACCCTGTGAGACATGCCCACGAATGAAATGATAGCGCACGTCAATGTGCTTGGAACGGATGTGATTGCGCGCCTCCTTCGACAACGCGATTGCCCCGGTATTGTCCATATGGATGACGAGAGGCATGGTGAGGGGAAGGTGGAGTGCGACAAAGAGAGACTTCAACCATAATCCCTCCTGAATGATGTGCGTGATTGCCATATATTCGGCCTCAGTTGAGGACAACGCAACAGTAGCTTGCTTCTTCGAGACATGGGCGATGATGCCTCCGGCAAAGAACCATGCATAGCCAGAAACAGACTTTCGATCCTCTGGCGAACTGGCCCAGTCCGCATCGCAGTACCCGTGTAACGGCTCATCAGCACGTTCTCCTCCATAGTGCAGGCACAGGTTGATGGTACCCACTAGGTAGCGCAACAGCCGTTTTGCAGCTGCATAGTGAGAGGCTGTAGGATTGGCACTGAATTGCGCGAGTGAGTTGACGGAGTAAGAGATATCGGGCCTGGTGCAAATGGCAAGGTAAAGAAGTTCGCCGATGAGCTTGCGGAAGCTACTGGCGAGGTTGGGGATGACTGGATGGATGTCAGAGGGACGACCAAAAGGGAAGTTGGCATCGAGGGGAAGCAGGACGGGGTTGCATTGCAGCATCCCGTACTCCTCAAGGAGGTAAGTGATGTATTCGGACTGGTGCATCCACAGGCGACGAGACGAGCGGTCTCGCTCGAATTGGATGCTGAGGAAATGGTCAACAGGGCCGAGATCCTTAATGCCGAAACGTGCGTTGATCTTCCCCTTGACGTATGCCAGAAAACGAGGAGAATTCGAGGTGCCTAGGCTGTCGTCAACGTGCCAGCCAATGATGCAAAACGTACGTGTCCCGGCAGTGTCAACACGGTCAAAAATGAACACTGCGTAGTCCACACCACAACGCGTGAAGCCCAATTCCTCCATGATGGCCCGCACTTCCTCATACCACTCCATCGCGGACTGTTTCAGTCCGTAAATCGTGCGCAACATCTTCCAAACCATTACCCGCCAGTCACCATCCTCGAAACCCTTGGGTTGGCGCATGTAAATGTCCTCCTTCAGCACCCCCCATAGGAAGGCGCGAGTGGCATCGAAGGTGTCAAGATCCCATCCGTTCTTACAGGCGAGCGCGGAAATGATGCGAAGGGAAGCCGTTTTGAGGACCGGGGCAAAGGTAGCGCCGAAATCAACCCCAGGGATTTGGGAGAACCCCTGGGCGACCAGGCGAGCTTTGTGCACAGGCCCGCCCTTATTGTCCTCTTTAAATTCAAGGACCCAGCGATTACCGATGGCGCGCCGTCCTGGAGGGAGCGTGGTGAGCTCGTAAACCCTCATCTCATCCATAATCCCTAACTCCTTCTGCATGGCCGCGAGCCAGTCGTCTCGATCCGAGCGTAGAACGGCCTCTTCGTAAGACACAGGTGGGATGTTCATATTGTAATCAGCGCTGAATGGGTCACGTCTGCAGTCGCTTCTGATGGTGAGATGTGCGTGCTCCTCAATCATGAGGTTTGCCAGTACCTCTGGAACGTCCTCATTAGGCTCGATGTCAGCCAACTCGTCAGTGTTCTGGTCAGCAGCTGGTTCGGTGGACTCAGGCACCCCCTCAAGAGGTGCAGGGTGGAGGAGACGCGCAGCACGCGCATCACGGAGGTCAGCAAGACGTGCTTTGGACATTGCAATCCCCGCAGCATACTCCTTACCCGCCGGAGTGAGAACACGAGCGCGACCGGATTTACGAGGGAGAACCAGTGCAGGTGAAGCGGGAGGCGGAGGAGAGGTGACAGCGAGAGGAGCAGGTGCATCAGGCGTGGGCAACGAGGTGTCATCGGACTCATCCTCACTGTCAGAGTCAGAGTGATGGGCAAGGGAAGGAAAGTTTTCGTCAAAGATAACATCGCGTGCCACAAAGAACTTCCCAGAGTCCTTCTCGCGCAAACGATAGCCTTTAGTCCCGTCGGGGTATCCCATGAACACAGCTTCGCGGGAATGTGGGCCGAGTTTCGATTGGAGTTCAGTGGGGATACGCGCAAAGCATCGTGAGCCGAACACGCGAAGGTGGGATAAGTCGGGCTTCCTTCCATTGATGATTTCATAGGGTGTCGTCCCAGCAGGCAGCGCACGTGACTCTGACCTGTTCCACAGATAGCACACTGTAAGTGCCGCCTCACCCCATAATTGTGCTGGGAGACCAGCCGTCTCCAGCAGGGCGAACATCCTCCCCTCTATGGTGCGCATAGCCCTCTCAGCCTTACCATTCTGCTGATGAGCGTATGGAGCTGAGAGCTGTCTCTCGATACCAGCATCCTGGAGTGACTTGGTGAAGGCTGCGTTGACAAATTCGCCGCCGTTATCCGACCTGAAGACTTTGACTCTGCGATCCAAGTGATTCTCCCAGCGTGTCTTGACGATGCACCAGGCGTCCAAGGCCTGATCTTTGGTAGCAAGGAGCTGAAGATTCAAGAGGTGGGAATGGTCGTCAAGGAATATGACAAAATGGTGTTTGCCATGAGGCGTCATGAAGGGGAAAGGGCCGCAGAGATCGGAATGGATGATGTCAAGTGGACGTGCAGCGCGAGGCTCTACTGAGGGAAGGAAGGGTTTTCGGGGATGTTTTGCAATGATGCAAGGCTCACAACGTTGCAAGGGTGCGTCCTTGTCAACCCGTACTCCAGTGGCAATGAGAGGCACGCGCTTGACAGCGTCTCCACCGATGTGCCCTAGGCGCGCGTGCCATAGGTCCCAAGTCAACGCGACTTGTGCGAAGGTAGCGACTTCAGAAGGTGAGGAGTGAAGCATGGCTTCTCCAGGGAGAACAAATTTGAGCTCGACAGAAAAGAGATCGCCAACCTCAGGGATAGAGCCATACGTCCTTCCATTGTGAATGAGTTCGCACCGGGGCGGGAATGGTTGAAAACTGCAAGTCCAACCTTTCTTCAACATGCGGGAGACAGAGAGTAGGTTGATGTATGCTCCAGGAGCGTGGAGGCAATCAGTGAGTCGGATTCTGTAAGAATCACCATTGATGACTAAGTCTGCAACGCAATCCCCACGACCCGAAGTGGGGAGGTAGCCGTGATTTGCTGTCTTCACCTTAACCGAGGAGCTCTGCGAGTACGTCCAGAACGCATTCCGATCCATGATGAGGGTGGATGTTGTCCCGGAGTCGAGGATAGTGGACGTTGAACGGAGTGCAAGATGTGAGTAGTCTTGGTCAACTTCCTCGATGACAGCGAAAGAGAGATTTTGACGGTGTTGGGATTCTGTAGTTACAGCAGATGCAGCCGTTTGGGTGGTGGCAACGGCAGGTGCGCTCTCAGTTGCCTTCGTTTCTGTCGCAGAAGCTGAAACGTCCTTCTTGGACTTCCCCTTCTGTTGTGCCCAGGGCGCCCTATTCTCCATCCCACCCCCTGGTTGAAGACAGTGGGCTCGATCGTGTGTCAACGAGCGTGGAAGGCCCGCGCAAGCCGGATTATCACAAGGTACGCCTTTCGGGTTGTGTTTGTGCATCCGTACCCCAGTGGTCGGGTTTGACACTTTGCGATCAGGTCCCCAGGATGCTGCATTAGCAGCGTTGGTGTACTCAGAACCCGGGCGGGCCAGCTTCAGATGACTTTGCTGACGATTCGCCTCCTCTGTGAAGGATGTGGCGACTTGCTCGAACGAGACTGTTGTGGCTGTGGAGGATGATGGAGCTGCGACATTCGCAGAGTTGTACAATCCGATGGTAAGACTACGGAAGACGACCCACTGAGGGGTGTCAGGAAGGCCATTGAGCAGCATAAAAATGGCTTCTTCGTCCGTGAAGGTGATTCGCATCTCGGCAAAGCGACGACGCCCATTCTCAAAGACTCCAAGGTACCTGGGTGCGTCCTCGGCGTCCTTCAATCGTTCTGTGAACAACTGAGAACGTAGTTCGTACTGCGACGTCACATCTAGACGTGCGAATCTCTTCGCGAGCATCTCCCACTGGTCTCGAGCCGAGAGTCCTTCGTCGAGGATGTTCTGGACGATAGGTGAGAGCTTACACCCAATAATAGCCTTCGTTTGGGCATCTTCTTTGATCCATTCTTTCATTAATTTCAACTCGTCCACAGTTGGCTTCCCTGCCGTGGCAGGTATTGGCATAGAGCTCGCGTACTCGGCTATGTCGTTGGGATCTGCACCACTGCTACAGTGGTTCCAGAGTCCTTCTCCCGCTAGCGCGAGCCTAACGGCCCTTCTCCAACTTGGGTAGGAATCCGCACCCAGAAGTTCATTAATATGGTCGAACTTCCCCATAATTAATTTTTCCGGTGCGACATAAATAACGAGATTGAGGAGTTTTATAATGAGTCGTTTCAAACGCGAATTTGATCTTGTTCTAACCCTGATTACTGTGCTATTGCACAGGGCTCATAACCTATAAGGCTAGAGCAAGTGGTCAGACTCAGTGAGAGGATAACAAACGCTATGCATTGTGTACCTAGAGCAAGTGGTCAGACTAGGCTCTAGTTAGTGACAAGTATACATGAATACGAGACAGTAACATACCTCAGCGAGAGGATAACAAACGCTGAGGATGTGCGAACAAGAAGACAACTACTAATACTAAATGGAGTAGTTAGGTAAGCGTGGCTGAGTGATGAAGGTGAATCACTGTATAGTACCAGGAAGACAAGAACGATACAAGATAGGTAATGACATGTCAATAACAGGTGGCGTTTGCGACTCGTTCAAAATGTAACCTGTCCGAGCGATGACCCAGTGTAGCTGCCTAATCAAACACAGGACGTACCTTTTCATCTCTTCGAAACTTCGTGATCCTGCTCATCAGCACCCACATCGTGAAGTGTTGTGTCCCCGCCAATTTGTTGGATTTGAGATGTTGATCACGCACATTACGTCACTTTGCCAAGGTGGATCAGAAAGCTCCGACTTGCTCCGCACAACCAATCTGTCAGCTCAGCGCCTCCGTGGTAATTGCCGGATGCTTTGGCAATGGAAAAAAGATCTATAGCGTTTAGAATCCGTCACCGAGTTGCATGTCATTGCAGTTAGGTAGTTTATTTGGTGTTTGGTCACACAAAAGGGCACTATGAACGAGTTGCAAATACCTAAGCATCAGAATGATGAGGCCAAAACAGTCAATTTTTTCTGTCAATCTCCTACCACTTGAGAAATATATTGATATGGCAATGCCTCTCACAGTTATTTCACTCCCAAAATGCATGTCTCATGTTAGCATTTGTCAATTGGTTTATGAGTGGAGACTAATGGGCACTGGTACACTTGAAGAGCACTTTTGAAAAGTCCCTGCGATATATCTAGCGTTCCATTCACACAAAGTTATTACACCCTTGTGAGTGTTGACCTTCACACTTTGTCTGAACAATCATGATGCAAGATTTCCTTTGTTGGCCAGCATCACTATCTTTGATTCGAGGAACAGTTCATACATAAAACAATGTGTCAGGGAGAGCACACATAGACACTTTATTTCATCGTTTACAAAGTAAAATCTGCTTAGTTGGCTTGTGTCACATATTTAATTCATAGTCCAGCTCACAGATAGAATGTTACATCGAGGATAGAACAACTTGGCTGATTCACAGAACAGTCCATACATAAAACGATGTGTCAGGGATAGCACACATGGATGCTTTGTCTCGCCGTTTACGATGCAAAATTTGCTTGGTTGGCTCGTGTCGCATATTTAAATTAATAGTCCAGCTCACACATAGAATGATGCATTGAGGGTAGAACACCTTGGCCGGTTGGCTTAAAAATTCATCTTGCCTTCACAAGGCCACACATTTCAAGGTAAACCCCCCCACCAGATTTATGAAGATTGTTGCGATTGTTAGCTATATATAGCTAATTATTACATTATAGTCTGTTCACCAGTTCACTGATGTGTTTACGAAATAGAGTCATTGAAGAAATATGAAAAGATAAGGCTGAATTCCCTCGTGGCACGTGCTTGTGCTTGTGATCAATGTCGTACGTGACTAGTAAGGCGCTTGTGCGGTCGACCTTGTCGTTCTTCTCTCACACCCACTACTGAAACCTGATAAACACTCTCAACCTGCAAGTTCGCGATGAACGAAGATGTATTCAATTCCCGAAGGAGATATTCGAGGCTGCAACCTCTTCCAGAAGCTGTCAGTGATACAACCGCACTGGCGATTGGTGAAACCTCGGTAAGGGACTCATTTTCGAAATGGATTAAGCGCGTTGATTGTTGAGAATACTGCCTTCCAGACGAGACCTCATGGCAACACTCGCCAGTTGCTACAGAAGGTCAGGAAAGGTGTAACTAGAAAACTTTCTGTAAGTCAATAAGGAGTTGTACTGCAATCAATTCAGGCGCTAATATTGTACATGCAAAAGATCTTCAAACTCTCCCGCAGCCACGACTCTGCCCAAGGCGTCATTGAACTTAAAAGTACACCATTATCTCCACATATCGATGTGGGTGCTCAAACTCATGCTACAATTTCTGCACTGTCTCTGAATTACTTACGGTGGTCTCTCAGATTCAGGTGGCGCATTCTGGTGGGCAAGAAGATGATCGTCTCACACCAGGAGTCACCCAGGTTCAACATACCCCCTCTGATGTGGAAGAAGTCATCGGTCTCCAACCTGTAGTAGCACATCAAAATGTCTCCCATGGAGTGGAGGAAGGTGCTGATCTTCAACCAGTAATCGCGCTGGTTCAAGGTGTTACCTTTGGCGCCGAAGAAGTTGCTGGTCCGCAACCGGTATTCGCACATGTTCAATGTATCACCTCTGGTGTGGATGATGCGGATGACGATGAGTATCTATCTGCAAAATCTGATGCCGGAGAAGACTTTGTAAGTTTACTTTTCTCGCAGTCCTCATGATGTAGGCTGAAATTTCCATGCTCCTTGCCAGATGGATGCAGAAGACTCCCTTCCGCACAAAGATACTCATGACCTTGTCCAGTCAATCAAATCAATGTATCGAGTCTTGGACTTGATCAGTGAACAAGGGAGCGGTGGACTAGGTGACTCCATTTTCCTTTCCGAGCCTTCCTTCGAGTCGCTGATCTTTCTTAGTGGACAAAATTATCATTGCGCAGGATTCACTCCAGACATTCACCAATTCCATTTGTCCCGGTGCATATGTGTCTCTTACAAATGTCGACTTTAGCGTGCTGGACGGCTTGACCGTGAAGCCCATTGGCATTTATGGGAGTAAAGAGGAAATAGTGCGACTCTTGTTGTCTCTTGGTGTAGTCGACGACCACGTGTGAGATGCTGCCTTCTAGCTGCAAACCGACGTCCTTATAAACCTTTCTTGTAGAGCAGCCCAGCTTGTTGCGAACTCCAGCGAGTCCAGTGTTATAAAACCAAGTCTTCGTTCTGGGCTTTACATTGTCAGGACAAATTGTGAAGCTACCTCCGATGAACAACTGTTCATCGTCTACTGGCCCGAGGATGCCACTTGGGATGACTCAGCTCCTTCATCGGTGAAACGCACCCGTGTTACTTTCATGCGGTTCGTCTGATTCTCCCTGATTTTCATCAAGTATTTTTGACACAGGATGTTAGATACCTTACGACAATATGTGATCAAGTCATGGCACTTATCTCCCCTGAGCATGCCCGTTCTGTTGTATGGAGTGAACAGGAAGGCGAAGGCACCATGGAAATGGACGAAAACCAAGACGAGAATGACAGGATGTTCAAATTCGAAGTTAGGAAAACCAACGAACAGGAAGAAGGCATCAAACCGCGTCCTGGATTCAAGGTTTGGCTAATCCATCGTGACTGGTGCAGTGCTGACAACCGCACGCAGACTACGTCCAGCTACATAGCCATGCCCCAGGCTCACCCGGAGGTAACAGTAAATGTTGAATTACAGAAGCCCTGGTTATTGCACGGCGAGACTACTCAAGGATTCATGACAAACAGCTATTTGCCTGCCAGGAGGCACGCTGATGAGTGGACGTGCAAGTCCATTACCCGCCTCCAGTTAAGCAACTGGCTGTGGGTGTTACTCTTCATAACCAGTTCCTGTATTTCAAACTGATACTTCCTCAGGTGCAATGACACCTTGCGGGTGAACGAAAACTTGGATGCTAATGCAGTACATCTTTTACTGGGTGCAGGCCTTCGAGATCGTTTCCCGCAGCTGTGCGATCAGTGGCAGCAGGAGTCGGCTGATATTTCGTCGAATGCCAGGGCCATCAATGCATCGAGAGAGGTCGAAACCAAAAGGAAATTAGAGAATGACTCGCCCCTTCTCAATCCTATTTTTCATTGGGCATTGGTTGACGCCATTATTCAGAAATTTCCGTGAGCATCCCTTCGCATCGCTCTCTTGTATCTCTAACTCGACCACTTCAGCACTCTCACCCGTGAATCCTTTCCTTATCCTACCAATGACCAGCAGGGTTGCCCTGCAACTCAAGGTATATTTTCTATGCAATCAATTCGTTTGATAATAACAATCTGTCCAGAAACAATTGAACCCGCTACTGCTCCTACGTGAGTCACGCTTGAAACGGCCTCAACCATTTATAATTCATTCATTCAGTGGCTCTTCCTCTCATTCCACGACGAGCGCGCAGCATAGCTCCAAGGTCCAAGGTATTCAAATTTGTCTATGTGGTGAATTTGCGTTATGGTGACGGATTGTCTAGATCAACTTTCAACTATCATTGAGCTATACCCGGAAATAGGGGAGGAGTTTCGTCATACAGTGCAGAAGCTGTGCATCGAGAAGATTAACGCTCGCGATTTCAAGAACTGTAAGGAACGAATTCATGTCGTCCAAAGCCTACTTCGTCAATTTCCCGAAACCACGATGGAAGATGAAGGATTCTTGAATGACATTCTTCACAAGGACATGCGACATGTCAGGGAATCCGTCAGGATGATAGGACGGAGTGCTGCCCCGCCAAAGGGATTGATAAACACCGCTTTGAGTGGCATTAATTCCTTCATCCCATCCAAACAAAACTCCCAGTTTGTCAATAAGACATTCAATGATGCAGAGGCTGCTGCATCTGCAATCGATGACGCCCAATTCCTCGCTGAATTGGATAACATAGAGAAGTTACCTGTTTTGAAAAAAGCCGCCGCGGATACTAGAGCTGCTGCGTTGGCACACTTCAGATCACTTCTGACGATTCAAACAACAACTTTGGCTCGTTTGGCGTTACGCATACAAATCAGCAAATGTGTTGCTTGGGTTCATAGGGAAGCGGTCAGCAGTGAAGAACAACAACTGGCCGAATCACGAAAGAGGTTGATCGCTTCGTTCAATGCCCAATCACAGTCGGGTTCTCGTTCGTAAGCGATTTGAACGCATTTTTGCTTCACCACACTCATGAATTGGCAGGCATACCTTTATTATTGATGCTATCAAGGATGGACGAGGTTTATTGTCTCTAGCAGCGTCTTCAGTGCAAATAACTGGCTCAAGAGAATATTTCGAGCGGCCAAAGCTGAAATTTACAGTTCACCCCATGCAATTAACAGCGCAGGATTTACATTCCTTACAGTTAGATTCGAGTACGATTCCTTCCCCCAAGTTCAGGGACTCGTTCTCGTTCAAGTTACCTCTAGGTCATTCAGTGATGTATGTGCTCTTGGCAATTCAACTCCTACATATAACTGACGCAGAACTCTGCCATTAATCTCAGGAGAGCCCAACTGCTTCCAGGAGAGAAGATATTGCTCGCAACGACTGATCGGCTAGGAAACTTGACGGTGTACCTGGAGCACTTCACTGCTATTGAGAGCGCCTTGGTTCACGGCGGTCGCGGGAAAAAGCTGAATAGCGATAAGATTGGCAAATTTATTATAGCTTTCGACGAGTCCAAGCGTGTGCTCAGCGTTGTTGCCACAGAGAAAGTTCGTTCCACTAAGAATCCGCTGGGATGCACCTAACGAATGCGCCATTAGCTCTTGTTACACATCTTCGTTCACGATGATAGCCGTGTCGGCTTCCAGGCCATCAGCAGTGCGATCAACTTGACAAAATGGTATCCTGAAGGGACTTCTATCAATCATGCATGTTTCATATGTGGCGGGGAAGAATTGCTACTCGTCGATACATCGGCACAGGCCAGGATTTACTCCTTGACGACCATGCAGTTTAGGTCAGACGTCGCGCTTACAAGAGTGAAAGACATCTAATTCATATATCACAGGCCTGCGACGCTCAATCTCGTCCAGATCCCAACGGCAGTTTACTCAACTCCGGATGGTTCTTGCTTAATCACGTCTCATGTCCGCGGGTCTGACTTGACGCTAACTGCCTACCACTGGAGCACATTTGGCGCAACGGTTGGCATCCCACTTCAGATTCCTGATCTTCCATTGGACCAGCCACTACTTCTGACGTCGCTGACTGGCCGTAATATTGTGCATTTGGTCACGCTTGACATTGACACTCAATCATCGATCTATTG
>JABBWB010000621.1:0-17728 GCA_016628085.1 Suillus occidentalis
CACAAATGTGTCAGAGGAAGACAGCTACTGCACAATGCATACCTCTCAGCTACAAACATTAATTTCCAAAAACGCGACGACTTACAGCTTCGCAGCGTGCGACAGCTCTTCAACTTGAACTATGTGGGTCACACTTGTCATAAGACCTCATGATGAAAACATACTGTACCTTCAAAGTACCCAGCATCTCGAAAAAGGCGATGCTGTGCAGCAAAGAGAGATCAGCTTCCACGCACACGCGAAGATACTAACTAGGCATAATGACCCAATAAAAATTCTCTGATGAGGTCAGAATCTTCCAACAACAGCTTTCTCGGTTGCAGCAATCTCGCGCTGTCACAGAGAGCCTCAGGGAAACAACTCTTTCGTAAGATCAGAGGAAAGGGCCTAACACTTCCGCAATTAGCAACATCTCGAACGGCATAAAATCAACTGCATCAAGCACAACTTGTTGAGGTCAAACTGTCACTAACTTGAGGAGAGGGGATGCCCCACGGAAGTCTGGGAACAAGGCGAGCTGGCGGTGAATGCCTCTTGGATATTGCAGCTCAAGCAATTATTGAATGGCGAGGTGTCAAGGGCTGCTAGTGCTTATAGCTGCAGAGTAGTGGCATGTAGAATGGATTGAAGCAGTTGTGACCAAGCCGTTAAAAGAATTGAAAATGCAGCCGCACAGGACTACATTAATGTAACACTTGGGCCGCCATTCAAAAACGAAGTAACCATGATGATTCGGACTCGGAGCTGCTCAGAAAGTCAGGCTAATGGACACTCTGGGGGCGCCTCTGTCACGGACTCTGGGGGTTCACTCTGGGGGTGTGTCAGCCGTTCGGCACGATTCGGTCGGGGTTTGATTATGTCAACAATTTTCGCTGTAGTATGTCCCTTCTTCCCCAACCTTCTCTCCGCCCCTCCTATCCCCTATATCTTTTCTCCGCCCGCCGCAAGGCCGTTGTGATGGTGGTGGCGGCGGCGGTTGTGGTTGATAGCGTCGAGGCCAATGTTAAATGTACCACGGTCGTGCAGCGTCACGTGCGTCAGGCGGTGAGGGCGGGCAACAAAGACAACAAACTCCGACTGAATCATGCCGAGCGGCTGACACGCCCCCAGAGTGGACCCATACAAAACCCCCAGAGTGTCCATTTCCCGGACGTTCTCCAGCTGCTAGTACTAGTATTACTAAGCCTCGCTGCCTTCCCTTCTCACGGTAGTCTGGTGGGCTTCACTCAACCATCACAATATATGTCCAGGTGCACCTGCCCTGCAGTGATTTAGTAGGGTCTGATTGGAAATCAGATCTCGCACTGCCTTCCGCATGCTACCACTAATTGAAAAGCAGGATCATGCACGTGCTGAAAAGTTCAAAGTGTACCAGAATGGTCAATATTAATGATCGATGATCAACGGTTTTGGTCGGGCGCTGCAGCATGAATCAGTTATCAATCAAATTTGTCGCATGGGCCTCCTTGAGGCTACTCCCCCAACCCTGAAAGCTATCAATTTACATTCACGATCCCTTCAATCCACCCTCTGATCACTGTATGCACGATGCTCAACAACATGCCCATGCCGACTGCTGCAGACATCACTCGCATGACCTACAAAGGAGCAGAGCAGCTCCGTATTGAGCAGCGCCCAGGGGGGGACCCAAGTAAACTGGACTTTGGGATTGTGCCGACCTGCTCTAATTGCGATGCACCTATCATAGGTCATAAAGTACGTTCAAATAATACGTTCTGACCCATTGTTGACTTCGAGTCATTAGCCCTTGATCTGCTCGGGTTGTAGATCCGTTGTGTTCTGCTCGAAGAATGTCAGTTCGTATCTTCATCAACACCTATGCATTTCCTCATCTTCAACTTTTCAGTGCCATACAGCAAGCTGGAAGGCAGGGAGATTTGGAACCCAGGGTCACAAATTCTTCTGTGCAAAGAATAAGGTACCAATGATCAGTGCTTGCATGTCCTTTTCGGAGTACAATTTATTTGTTTTAGGTACATATGGAGAAGGTCCCGCGAGTGCAAGCCCTCCTGAAGCAATTTCCTTGGGGTCGCATCGAGACGGATGGCACCTTTGCTGAACCTCTTGTGCGCGCCTATTACAATGTTTTGGGTGCTGAGGGCTTCGGCTACTGGAGCACTCCTGGAGGCTCCAACCCACACCTAAAACATGCAAGTGACCCTCCGCGTCCTGCTAGAGCGCCTCGCATCGACGATGAGAAAGGATTTGAACACGGCTACATGTTGCTTTCAAATCAAGTGTTGACGGATGAGACTGGCTGGAAGCTCGAGAGACGTTTGATCCCCCGATTGGTTTTTGAGCTTGGCACTGAGCCTGAGCTTGCTTCCAAGGCGGATATCGTGGACTGGGACTCATGGTACAAGTGGCGCAATCTTCCCAAGGAATCGCCAGCAGCATTGTTGTTGCATTATCCTCTCACCGTATACCAACTTTTGGTGAACGTGCTCCACGTCACAGGGCCAAAGAGAAATTCTGCGACGAGTCGCCAGGCACTTCACGTGCATTATATCGGAGCCGAAGTTGAATTGAACATGCTCCCCCTGTATGTGAGAATCTTCAGCGCCTCATTTCATTCTGACGATAATCACGATAGATTCTCTGAATTAGCCTTGTTGCTTCCTTACACAGACATCAGGATGACTCTCTTCGGCGTCGCAGTTCACTCTCTTGTTAATAAGGCGAAGAAGAATAGCGTCGCTATGAAGGCGAAACAAAATGAGCCAGTCTATGCCTACACCAGCCCTGCATCTTGCGGATCCAGCACCCTGTCCATTTTTCTTCACGGAGATCATGAAATTTGGGACCCGCGGCTCCCCTTCCTCCTAGGAAGCAAGCCGGACGCTATCGTCGGTCCGAATGCTGGGCTCACCAGCTATCCAGAGTGGCAGTTCGTCATATTGTGTTGTCACACTGACAATACGCCCTTTGCTGTAACCGAATATGCAGAACAATCCGCCGAACTTCAAAGGGTTGCAATTCCTCAAATCATTGCCCATGCCCTCCCTCACTTACACTCAGCAGGCATGAATGGGTCGGAGCTTCATAATCTCACGCGGCCCAGAGAATACCCTATCGCGTTTAATCCATTTCAGCGTCCGGGACAGAGAAACTTGGGCTCGGTGCGATTGCCGAACATACCGAACGGATTTACCATGAGAGTGGTCGGTAACGACGAGCAGGGGATAATCCATCCCGTATCCACTGGTGTCTCTGTACCAGCTTCGAATTTGAGTGAGCTGCTCCAGATGACGGAGCAGTTTTCGCTGAACCGTTTGGACTGAGTATCTTAGCACATGTAGCCGTGCTCGAGATGAGTCAAAGGACAAACATTATGTGAAGTAGGAAATACTCTTCATTGTGCATTCTTTCATGTGAACATGTAGTGACTTGTCCATAAATCTCTGAATACTTCAACTTTAGCCCAATAATTGTAGTGATAGATGCATCAAACTTTGGCATGCATCAAACTTTGGCATGCATCAAACTTTGGCATGCATCAAACTTTGGCATGCATCAAACTTTGGCATGCATCAAACTTTGGCATGCATCAAACTTTGGCATGCATCAAACTTTGGCATGCATCAAACTTTGGCATGCATCAAACTTTGGCATGCATCAAAGGGGGGACTGGGCATTGTTAGCAGACGGAATGTCGGGAATGGCAATAGAAAACGACGCGCCCTGGCTCGCAGTACTTGATAATTAGACATGCATGCAAAGCTTGAATCAACCTCAGGTTCTACTGACACATCGATCACAACGCGCGTACGCACCATAGTTGTCCCAACTGGGATTCAGATTTTTGAATTTATAAATCTCCCAGCAGCGCAACACTTCCAAATTCAAGGAAATACGTTTTGAGAGAAGAAGCTCAACATTCAACAGTCATTACTATACATTCCGAGTCGGATCACGGATGGAGACTACTTTCCAGTCATTGCCTTGAGTTGCCCATACATCTTCATTGCAGCCTCCAACTTCCCTTCCTCAAACTTTTTGTGCTGTTCGACGACCATCCCCGCTGGGACGTACGGGTCGCCTCTAACAAGGCCCTCCATCGTCACCTTCGTGTATTCTTCGAGCGAAAGCCAGAAATTAGAAAGACGTTGTGTCGTGCCTTCGACTAACACGAAGGTCAAGAGACAATAGACACGGAAAAATAGAAGCGAACTCACAGTCGTGCAACTCAGACTCGACAAGTCTTCACGCGGCAATGAGATCGACAACAATGAGACAAATAGGATCACTCACGGAGGAATGATCTCGACCACGTGAACATTCTTCTCCTTAAGCTGAACAGCGAGTGAGATGCTCAAGCTGTGGATGGCAGATTTTGTCGCGCAGTAGTCAGCGATTCCAGCGGCGGGAATAATAGACAGCCCTGAAGAAACTGTGTACAAGAATGTTGGACGGCCTTGCTCCTGCCCAAGGGTCAGGGGAATGAAAGAAATTTTTTTTAAAAAGGCCCATACCCCAAGCTTGATAAGATGAGGGAGGAAGAAGGTTATCATCCTGACAATTGAAGTGTAATTGGTGGCGAGTTCGCACTCGAGAGCTGACTGAAATTAGTATGTCATCATTGCACAGCGGGAGAGACCTACATTCTAGATCGATGGTTTCTGGCTTAGTGAAATCGAAGGCACGTTGAATGCCACTCGAGAACAAAATAGCGTCAAGCTAGGCAGCTGGTCAGTACTAGTTTGCAGGGGATAGTGCTAGGGGTACATACGTCTGGGTAAGTGTTGACGATGTCTTCGATAGAAGACTTGAGAGCGTTGCGCTCTGAAAGAACGTCAAGAGTAACACTCTTGAGTCGTCCGGTGGCGTTGTGGGAGGCAACCAGCTCGTCGAGCCTTTCTTTGCGGCGACCGCAGACAATGACAGTTGGTTGAGAAGGAAGATCCAAGATTGCAAGGGCAAGGGAACGACCTATTCCTGCAGTGGATCCAACGACGAGGACGCACTTACAATCGCTGATGCTGGGCATGATAGAGGAGTGAGTTTATGGTAATAACTTGAGTTCGCTGGGAAACCAGGGAAGGAAGGTGCTGACCTTTATACCTACAACCGCCTCTGTTCGACTTGCTTGAGCATTTGAAACGATGGTTCGGACTAGAACGCGCATGGGGTCATGCATGTTCGGCTCTCAACTAGCTGATTGATTGATTATGGGCCAGTTTTCAAATAATATTAATGATGTCACTCTAGTACTAGTACTAGTAGTTCCTCTGCATCAAAATGTCAACGGCACGATTTGCAATGTTGCATCAGCTGCATGAAATAACGCACTTCTAATTAGCAACGTTGACTCAAATCTAGTAATCCACTTCCAGTCATCGTAATGGCGGATGACCAGCATTTGCCTTCCGACACATCCACACCACGCGAATCCGTCGATGAACACGAAATCAAGGTGAGCATAAGATTCAGGGTCAAATTTTGATTATTTGATCAATTTGGACGACAGAAAAACATTACTGAGGCAGATGAATTGAAGCAGGAGGGCAACGAGTCGTTCCGAGCCAGTAGATGGAGTGAAGCTCTCGTGTCGTACAGAACTGCTCTGAGTCGACTACCCAGACGAAAACCGCCGCCTCCTTCACTGGATAGTAGCTCACAGGACGATACGCCAGATCACGGTGGTGCCCGATCGGCGAGTTCAAGCAAGGTCCCAACACGAGAGGACGGACCAGCACCAGTCAGCATCCCCTCTGAGCTCGAGGCAGAATGTGCCAAGGCTCGAGCAGTGTTGAACGCTAACATTGGTGCATGTCTTGTGAAACTTGTATGCAAATCGATCCTCGATGTTTCAAAGATCTCACTGGAATCGGTCAGAGCGATCACAGCGGTGCAGTGGAATCATGCACCCAGTGTAAGTCGTCTGCAAAAACAGAAAGATTATCCATACATGTTTCGCTGCAGCATTGCTCGACGATCCTCAATATATCAAGGCCCTGCAGCGGCGAGCAGCTTCTAACGAACACATCGACACATGGTCGTCTTTGACGCAAGCACAAGAAGGTATGCTTTGCTGGTGATGGGCATCTTGTGTATCTGAAACGAAATCGTCTAGACTACAAGTTACTCCTGGACTTGCTACCCCCTACGTCTCCTCAGGTGGCACAGACCAAGCGAAGCCTGCAGCTTCTTGAACCCCGACAGCAAGCGGCTCAGAAGAAAGAAATGGCCGAAATGACAGGCAAGCTGAAGAGCCTCGGCAATAGTATATTAGGTACATCGTCGTTTCCCTCTGCAAACTGATAAGCCTGACTTTGTGCTGCCAGGTAATTTTGGATTGTCGACTGACAACTTCAAGTTTGAGCCAAATGGGCAAGGCGGCTACTCGATGAACTTTGCTCGATAGTATTGCACGTCGCACTGTATTAGAAATCACATCATCAATGTATCATGCTTGTTGATTTTAGACTGTAATCCAGTGTGTCACGATTCGATATAAGTTGCGTCCTTAGAGAAGACGGTGAACCGGCTGAGCGGGTAAATCTATGCAATCCGAGTCCCACCGTCATTAAATCTGTTGCATGAGAACTTTTGGTACACTTACCCTGGCAGCAATTCTGCCTCTTACTAGGGCCATGGACACAGGGCCATACTCGCGCGAGTCTCTTGACCAGGCGGCGTTGTCACCAACAACCCAGATATGCCCCTTGGGGACGATGACATGCTCGGTCGAATGGGCTGTAAGCCCAGTCGGATCGACGCAAATTACATCACCCGGAAAGCCAAGTACCCTTTTGCAAATGATGCGGGAGGGATCAAGCGGTGATGTCAAGGTTATGAGCTCCCCTCTTCCAAGTTTATCAGGAAACAACCGATGTGAGAGAATACTTTCGAGGACCAGTTCTCCGCTAGTATCAAGCGTTGGAAGCATAGAAGGACCAGCCATCTATGTTTTATCAGAAGCGTCGATGACGGCTGGTTGGATTCACGAACGAAACATAGACCGCCGACATTTTCCTTGAAAAGGTGCAAGGCAAAACCAAAGTTAATGAGCTGGACGACGTCAATTAGCATCCACAGAACTGCTTGCTAAATACGAACATGAAGACAAGTGAGACCGACATTCTTGATGGCTGGCCCTGCAAGGTGTAGCCATGATGAAGGTATCATCGAAGCAAAACATGTTGCAAATATCTATGTAAATATTTACGTTCAACAATACTTCAAGATCTCACGGTAAGGACTTTGTCACGGTCTAAAGTTTAGGATGCTTGGCTCTGCTAATTCAACCATGCACTGGCAGACGTGGCATGGTCCAGGTTGAAGCAGTCACTGGATCTGTCGGTACCTTCAACCGCTCAATAAAACACAGGATCATGCATATCTGCCAGAAGGTTTGTAGTGTATCAGGCTAATTAAAGGCTCTGGACCAGCGCTGGAGCAACTTGAAGGACCACTGGATCAGTCATCGACGTAATATGTTGCATGGGCACTGGGCCACCTTGAGGCAGCCTCACAAAAACTATCGACCCACTTCCACAATTCCTTCAATCTACCCTCTGGTTATTGCATACACGATGTTCAACATGCCCATGCCCACCGCTGCAGATATCAATCGCATGACCTACAAAGATGCAGAGAAACTCCGGCGTGAGCAGCGTCCAGGAGGGGACCCTAGTAAAGTGGACTATTCGATAATGCCGACCTGCTATAACTGCGACCTACCCATCACGAGTGGCAAAGTATGTCAAAATAGTCGTGTTCTAGTCCATAGTTGACTTTGAGTCATTAGTCCTTGATCTGCTCAGGTTGTAGAGCCGCTGTGTTCTGCTCAATGAATGTTAATTCGCGTCTTCATGAAATCTATTATATGCACTCTTTAACCTTTAACTTTTCCGTGCCACAAAGCAAATCGGAAAGCCGGGAGGTACAGAAGCCCAGGTCACAAACTTCTCTGTCCAAAGAATAAGGTACGAATGTTGGACTTATTTTCCTGGAGTGCTTTTTCATATTGTTTGGCGTTTCAGGTTCATATGGAGAAGGTCCCGCAAGTGCAAGCCCTTCTGAAGCAATTTCCTTGGGGCCGCATCGAAAAGGACGGCACCTTTGCCGAGCCTCTCGTGCGAGCTTTGCACAATGTTCTGGGTGCTGAGGGCTTCGGCTACTGGAGCACTCCTGGAGGCTCCAACCCACACCTAAAACATGCAAGTGACCCTCCGCGTCCTGCTAGAGCGCCTCGCGTCGACGATGAGAAAGGATTTGAACACGGCTACATGTTGCTTTCAAATCAAGTGTTGACGGATGAGACTGGCTGGAAGCTCGAGAGACGTTTGATCCCCCGATTGGTTTTTGAGCTTGGCACTGAGCCTGAGCTTGCTTCCAAGGCGGATATCGTGGACTGGGACTCATGGTACAAGTGGCGCAATCTTCCCAAGGAATCGCCAGCAGCATTGTTGTTGCATTATCCTCTCACCGTATACCAACTTTTGGTGAACGTGCTCCACGTCACAGGGCCAAAGAGAAATTCTGCGACGAGTCGTCAGGCACTTCACGTGCATTATATCGGAGCCGAAGTTGAATTGAACATGCTCCCCCTGTATGTGAGAATCTTCAGCGGCTAATTTCATTCTGACGATAATCACGATAGATTCTCTGAATTAGCCTTGTTACTTCCTTACACAGACATCAGGATGACTCTCTTCGGCGTCGCAGTCCACTCTCTTGTTAATAAGGCGAAGAAGAATAGCATCGCAATGAAGGCAAAACAAAACCAACCAGTTTACACGTACACTAGCCCTGCATCGTGTGGAGCCAGCACCCTGTCTATCTTTCTCTATGGAGATCATGAAAACTGGGACCCGCAACACCCCTTCATCCGATACATATACAACAAACCTGATGCTGTCGTCGGTCTAAATGCTGGGCTTATCAACTACCCAGCATGGGAGTCCGTCATCTTGTACTGTCACATGTACAATGAGTCTTTCGCTGTCACCGAATACGCAGAGCAATCTGCAGAACAGCAAAGAGACTCATTTCCTCTGATCATCGATCACATCCTCCCTCAGGCTCGCTTAAACTACCATGGCTCGGAGATTCACAATCTCACGCGGCCTAGAGCATATCCTATAGCCTTTAATCCCTTCCAATGTCCTGGGCAGAGGGGCATTGGTCAAACCCGATTGCCGAACGTACCGAACGGAATCACAATCAGAGTGGTCGGTAACGACCAGCAGGAGATGGTCCACTCTATCTCTGCTGGCCTTTCTACACCAGCTTCGGACTTGAGTGAGCTACTCCAGAAGTCGGCGCAGTTGTCGATGTGAATTGTTTGGGCTGAGTGTCTTGCACTCATGCAAAGGATGAATATTACGTCGAGTAGGTGATTATGTTCATTGCGTATCATGCCCAGAGATTACTTCTGTAGTGACTAGTCACATCAAGTAGGCGATCGCCCAGCAAATTATGTACACAGTGACTGGTTCATTCTGTAGTTCCTGACTACTGTACAATATATATTAGTTAAAATGAGTGCAATGATAGATCGGTGACATCGGGTTACTTGGCCACCTACTAAAGGGGGGTCGAGTTTTCTCGACATACAATTTGAAATTGAGCAACTTCAACTCTGCAGGGAAGATCTACTGACGCTTGTGATGTCGTCTTTCAAACGTAAAACACTATCAGGTCGAGCTACCCTGCCCCAAGGCACTCGCCTTTCCCCATTTTCCACTTCTACCGTGATAACTTCAACTGGGATACCTTCACTTGATGATATTCTCGGTGGGGGACTACCCTTGTCCTGCTCTCTCGCTGTCCTTGCTCCAGATCATCACTCGGCATACGGAGAACTTGTTCAGAAGTACTTCGTGGCGCAAGGCCTTGCGTCTGGTCAGAAAGTCTGCATCATCCATGACGAATCCCTGAAATTTGCAAGGGAGGGCATCTGGATGGCAGGGAGTAATCCTTCGAAACCTTCACAAGCTAGCACAACTGAGGATGCGGACGATGAGAGGGTGAGTCAGCATGAAGATAAGATCAAGATTGCGTGGCGTTATGAGCAGATGAAAAAGTTCCAGACCACAGTCTCCAACTCGTATGTAAGTCCTTTACTCATACTGGATGATACTGAGGTATTCAACCCATGATAGTCTTAATGGCGATCTCTGCATGGCATTTGATCTGACTTGTAGAATCCCTACTGCGGCTCTTGATGCTGCTCAACAATCTGCTCAGCTGATTCCGATCGATGTCGATATATCCGAGGATGGTACCACTGGCGTAATCGAACAGATTGAGAAGCTACTGTCGAATGGCACAAATGCACACGCTGTTCGGATTTGTATCCCTGCTTTAGGATCTCCCCACTGGGGCGACATGCAACCATCAGTGAGACACAGCCATTTGTGAGTTTGAGGATATCGTCACTGATGCAATGATAGACTGTGTTGACCTTGCTGCACTCGCTTCGAAGACTCCTTCATCGGTATACAAATGCTTGCGCTTCACTATCTCTCGCTCCTCACATGTGTACAGATACATGGGGAGGTCCTGGGTGGGTTCAAAAAGTGGGGTGGCTGACCGATGCAGCGATCTCGATGTCGGCATTCGGCGGTGAGTATTGATGCATGTGCTTAACATAGATTTTCTGATGTCACAACGGTCATGTGTTCAGCAAACCCGTCGCTGTCTTCTCTGTTCCCTTCTCATCACGGCATGGTTCAAATTCTTACGCTTCCGGCCCCCCATACCATTCTCCCAGCCAGTGATAAATATTCCACTCTCCGCGGGTTGTCATCGGCTGCAGGGGCAATGGGCGGGAGCGGAGAAAATAACCTCGCTTTCAAGTGTATGCGCAAACGTCTTATATTTGAGACACTGCATCTGGACTTGGAAGGTGGTGTGACCGAACGGCGAACGACACCTTCCTCGAATGCAATGGCCCTGGATGCCAGCATGGTGCACGAGACGATGCCCGTCACTGTCATCTCCACTGAAGGCAGAAAGGACTCCCGTGCCACTGTGGAGATTGAATTTGAACGTTCCAAGGACGTAGTGTCTGATGCGCATACTCGGGCTATGGCCGATGCTACTGCCGCTGACTCCGTCCCTGCAAAGCCAAAGAAGCCAAAGAAAAAGGTGGCATTTCATTCGGAGCGTCCTGACCTGTACGACTTTTGAAGACAATTTTATCTCCGTTACCCCTGCACTGCTCAAACAATATGAAGATTAGGCATTGGAAAATTCCTTGAAAGCCGTTTCAAATGCTCTTCCGACACACGCGTACTTGCATTAGCGTGGCGATGAAAGCGGAGTCTAGCGGAACGGGGTGCAGTAAACCCCCATGTCAGATTGACGACCTTGACATCATGAAAGGATATTCTCGAAATGGAAAAAGTGAGTGTCACTTGCAGGTCACAACGACAACCTCGAGAACGTCTGTCAACTTATCATCTCGATCGGAAGACAGGGTGGCAATATTGACCCTCGTTACGTTGGATTGACGAGGAAATATCGTAGGTTTGGAGTGGACAGCTGTAAGTATTTAATGTCGTTAAGGAGGAGATACCGCGATCAGTTATTAAGTACTGGCTCAGGCATAATTAAATAACCATGAGCTGACGTGTGAAATCTAAGAAATGAGAGCTTTCACCCTGTGTGATACGGACATGGGTAACCATGTTGCGGTGATGGGGATTTGACGAAGGCATCGGACAGTTGGTTATACGCTGTTTTTTGCACTAATGGGAAAGAAAACGTGTTTTATGTAACATCATGAGAGTGAGCACTATATACATAATGCAAAAAAAAAATAGGACGTTTCTAGCTTCCAAGTCGACGTAGCACTTGAGTCGTCTCCTAAAGGACGGATGCGCAAGTAACCATCAAATCAGTCATGTAAGTCAAAGTTTTATTATGCTCCTTGTTCTGTTGACAAGCTTCTTGTCAGGAACGACCATCCCAACGTGCTAGTGCCCACTTTACGATCAGCGCCAGCTTCACCAAGAGCTGGTTATTCATTTTACGAAAAACCACTACCGCCAATGCCACCAATTCACAATTACGCCTCACCAAGACCAAGCAGTTGGATAGATACAGGGATAGGACCTAGTGAGTTCTATCGTTGCATTCAAGATGGTGTTTCAATTCAGTATCATATCTCAATGGTTGTATTTGTTTGAGTTCTCGGCGCTTAGTGCCTCAATTCTTTCCTTGTTTTCGACGTTCTTTACCCGACCTTTTTTTTACTGACCATTTTCAAAGATCTAGACCATCCATCGATATCAACCGCCTTACCGCCTTCCAGCTCACTTTCTCCCAAACACCACCCCGGATCCCGTTCGCGCTCCCCGACACCATCTGTACCTGGTGAATCTGGGACCTGGTCCCAACATTACGGTACTCAGAATTTAACCAATATGAGACTGACTGCGGACACTTCAAGCCTGGACGAGTCTCCATCCGCTGGCATTCCCCTGGTACCAGGCCATTCATTTTTACAAACACCTCTCGTGCGGTCGGTTTCCGAGGGCGAATCCTCTTTCCGTTCAGACTCTCCAATACACTCGTTTGCGCGACCCCCCAAGGTGCCGCCACTCCCAGATCCCTCTCAGTTCCCGGACCCATATCCCCAGCGTTCCCCATATTCTCGCATGTCTGATAGGCTCTCTTCCACCCTACCTGCTCTCTCTTCCGAAGGTTCCTCTTCCGCATCCACACGTTCGTCTGCATACACTAGCTCCGGAAGTGCACTAACATCAAGTGACTATGGCCATATTCATGTCGCTACAGGAGAGGACGAGGAAATTGGCCTCGCAGTGGGAATCACATCCGACGACGTGGACCAGATCTTGCACACCAAGACTGTTCCTCCTTCGTCCGCAGGAAGAACTCCAATAGACCAGACCAGATGGTCAGAATACTCAGCGAGTATTCGATCGAGGTCATCTTCCATCGGGCAAAATAACACTAACAGCATGCATGAAAGTGGCACACCACGTCTTCGCGAAAACCCTAGCTTCGACATGGGTTGGCAAACAGTAGATGAGAGAGACGAAGTTGGTTTGACAAGTGACGAAGAAACTGACGACCTATGTGAGGAAGATGACGAAGTTGACGATAAGGTGGAGGAAAGAACGTCTGCGGTGGTGGTAGCTGAAGAAGGCCGCGGCCTCATTGTTACAGGCGAAGGCATCCCAATTGTTCAGCTACGTGTTGATCCAGGTGAGCACAGGTGTCATTTACAACAAAGCTTTATCCAACTCACGATGCCACCTTTATCAGGAACTACACATCTACTCCTAGGATCGTCTAGCACACCCGGTACGCTACCAACTTTTCTGTTGGGCGCCTTGCCGCAGATATGCAATACCTTGCTCGCACTCGACATTTCTGCCAACTTCTTGAACGCGGTTCCTATTGCCCTTGCTTCATGCGAGAACCTAGAGGAGCTCAACATCGCGTCCAATCCTCTTCGGGTCTTGCCCGCGTTCTTGACCAATCTCACGTCCCTGCGTGTGCTCATCGCGGATTCTACTGGTATTGGTAGCCTTCCTGATTCACTGTGCGTGCTCGACAAGCTTCACACCCTTAGCGTTCGGAGGAACAGAATGCATTCCCTGCCCAGCTGGCTGTGCCTCCTTCCTTCGTTGCAGGAACTTTATCTTGATGGAAACCCGTTCCAGGGTCCTTGGCAAGCCTTGGTCGAGCCACTGCTTGCTAAGACTTCGATGCCACTGCCCTATCCGCCCTCGACACCAATTATCCCTCCTTATCCCGCCAGCCTCCCCGATTCATCTGTGGGCCCAGAGACCGACACGGAGTCGGAGCCTACTAGTGCGGGACCAGAGGGGCCATCGTTATCTCAATTTGATGATGACACTATTACCCCAGCTCGAGCTTCATTTCTTGGTCGCTCCGCAACCTCCCCGCCAACGTTACCCCTCCCGAAAGCTGTTCCGCGAGGTCTAACACGCACCAAGACTGCTCCAAACGGATCATTTTTCAGTTCAAAATCGCGCCCCAGAACTGAAGCTGCTGATGGACTCAGGATGTCGAAGCGCGTGGAAGACTCGGGCTACTACACAGATCACGATCTGCGGAGAATGAAGAGCGCTGGGGAACTACGTTCATCTTTCGATCAAAACGACTCTCAAATTTCTCCACAGGACTCGCCCATCGTTACCCCTGCCCGCCCAGCGCTCCCGAACTATTCGACCTCAGCATCCAGCTCAAATTTGCTTACCGTGGTGGGTAGCTCACCGGAATCAGATCGCTTGATTGTACCCAAGCGGTACGCGAGCCTTGGCGTTTCATCATCATCTTCTGTCCCCACGCGTAGTCCGCGGCCATCCTTACCTCAGGCACTGTTCGATCCGCCTTCAGGCACTCTAGAGCCCACAGTTCCTGAGTTCTCCCGTATCTCTGCCGTCGAAACTATCTCACCGGCGACTTCTCCGCGTCGACCGCTGTCGCGTGATCCGCCTCGATCTTCACCAAGTTATGGGGAGAGGAATAGCACTACAAGGCAGTCTCAGTCTCACCTCAAGGACAGAGAAAAGAGCGGGCGATGGGGATTCTTGAAGAAAATGTCAATGGGGAAGATGCGACCTGGACCCGACTCTCCTGCTCCTCCCTATCGTCCGACTACTACGTACAACCGCACGTCTCAGACAGAGTCGGGGATTGCATCCGCCTCCAATCCCGTGACGCCGTTCTCAAGCACGTCGCCTCAGATTGACCTTCGTTTCTCCACTACGGAATTTTTTGGGCCACTCACGGGTGGCGCTCCTTCTGTTGCTTTGTCCCCACCAGAGCTGGAGAATGATGCCGAGAACGAGACTCCAACCTCTGAAAAGGCTTCTCCGATTCCGCCGCCTGCTATTCCCAACAGTTTCCTTATTCCGTCATCTTCTCCAGTACCACGGTCATCCAGAAGAAGGAGCTTCTTACCGGTCGATGATACAGCGACTATTCCTTCGTCGTCACCTGTTCCCATTTTGGAACGTCTATCAGGTGGTGATGACGAGGGTAAGCCCAGGCCTAGTATGTCATCAAGTGCAGTCCCAGACTCGGATAGCGTCGACTTTGCTACTCGGAGAGAAGAGGAAAGAGTCCGAGAGGCATACACGCGAGCTTTGCGCTCCGTTATGGCGTACTTGAAGGATATGAACGATCTCGGCCTGTCTCAGGGTGGTAATACCATCAGTATGTATTCCGGAGGGGAAGAGAATCCATCTGGGATCCGCTCGCGCAGGCCAACGATCGTTGAGAGGACAAATTCTGATGCGTCCGCGATGTCGACGATATCTCGAGCAGGATCCATGTCTGCTCAGCTACGTTCTCCTGATGTCATGTCAGGTTTGCGCAGTGGAACGGCTTCACAGACGGTCAGCGTCGCCGCTTCGGACTGTTCTCAAGACGAGCGGAAGTACAAGGATGATAAGAGCAAGCGTGCACTTGTGGTTCGAGAAATTGTTGAGTAAGGGTTCTTGATTGTCGGTATGGCAGAGGTTGTTAACCGTGATACTTAAAGGACGGAGAAGACGTACGTGAAAGGCCTTCAAGAACTTGTCGACATATACATCAAGCCTAGTGCTGCTCCTGTCAACCTGATCAGTGGTGTTGGTTCTGGTAAAGAAACAACCATCCCCTCAGCAGAAAGGAAGATCGTCTTCAGTGGCATCGAAGCGCTCTTTTCATTCCACAAGGAAAGCTTCTTTCCATCGCTGGAGAAAGCAGCGGCTCCACTGCTACAAAAACCTCCTGGAAGTGAAGAGTTGGATCCTGATGGTCAGTTGTCTGTGGAGGTAGCAACAGCTGTGGCTGGGTGTTTTCTGAGATACGCTGCTTTCATGAGGATGTACTCGACATATATCAAGTAAGTACATGAATGTTTCGTGCTCCGATCTTTGCTGACAGAGCATGCGCAGTAACTTTGACAATTCTGTCCAGCGCATCAGATTCTGGTCGACAGACCGGCCTGTTGCAGGAAACACCAGCCCAGGCTCTACCCTAACGCCCTCCTCCAGCACTGCCCAACTTGTTGGGCTTGGCCTTGCTATCTCCTCTCCTTCAGTTCCAATCGCGATGTCTGACCCATCTTCGCCGAGTCATACAGCACATTTAACGTCAGGACAACGCAAACGAATAAAACACTTTCTGAAGCGTTGCCGCATGAATCCTCGCCATTCACAACTCAATATGGAAGGCTACTTACTTCTACCAGTACAACGAATACCTCGGTACCGGCTACTAGTAAGCGTTCGCACTGGTATATATACGACACGATGAACTAATCGTCGGTCCAGTTGGAAGAACTTTTGCGAAGCACTCCGCCGTCATATACCTTTTTAGATGACTCGTTGGACCGAGCTCTGACAGAAATATCATCGTTGGCAAACAATATGAACGAAGGCAAACGAGAGTCTGAATCTCGACGAAAACTCGTTCAATGGCAATCAAGAATACGAGGCAAATTCCCCAGCCCTCTGGTACAACCACATCGGTGAGTTGTAAATACAGGCACCAGTTTCCATCTCTAACGCTTCGATTAGGCGGCTCATTATGGATGGACCTCTACTACTCACTAGGGTGGTGCGAAAGACGGTCGTTTCATTTGAGACGTTCAATGCTCAGGGGGACGCGTCTGTTGTTCAAGTTGATTGCCTAGCGCCAGAGCTGAACCCCCGGCCTCTCATCGGAATACTGTGCAACGACCTTCTTGTTCTCTGTAGGGATCCTAGCGACGGGAAGGATCCGATGTCTGCGGTCGACTTGTGGGCGGTGTTGCGGATGCAGACCTTGCCCCAACCGGCAAGCATCGTCCATGGAACTGGTAAGTTGAATCTGAATTGCAGAAGTTTCCAGCCCATTTGACCTCGGTCCTAGTTTATGCGCCTGGTTGACAACAAGGCCATCCTGGATTTATGATTGCTCCGTTCACCTTCTGACGCTTTGAACTGGTTTAGAGGTAAATACAGCTACTCTCTTGAACTTACTTTTCGTTTTGGCTGACAGCGGATCTTAGCCATTAATCTGCATATACCTTCTGCAAAAGCATAGACACTTAAGGTCACCATCACGCCTAAAACCTAGCGCCCAACCTCGTGCATTCGTTTCTATGGCACGCTGATACGTATATACTGTCATTAAGTTTCCTGCATGTTGCATTCGGTTTTCGTCCTCAACATTATCTTCCCACTGTATTTCACTCATTACGCTTTTAACTCTCGTATGGCTAGGTAAAATAGATAAGCTTAACTGAAATCAATACGAGTCCTGAAACTCATTCCGTGGTGTCATGCTCCAAGCTCGATCTCACATTTCAATTACAATTTTGATCAAATACTGTTTGATCGACAGAATTGTGTGCAAGGTTGCATTTTGGTCAGCAGGACCATGATCGAGTCGACTAGATATTATTATATTGGTAGAGTTTACAACAAACAACCAGGTACGTCGGATAGGAATCGAGGGCTTACAAACAACAAGCGATATAATTGATGATAGGCAATAGGCTCCAGGTATGATTACACCTACGGGCGAGATGATGTTAGTGATGTCAAACACTGCCAAGTGGAACAGCTTTGCTCACCAGCCATTGCCAAAATGCTTCCAGCTTGTTCTTAGGTGGAGGTTCGTCATATGAATCCGCCGCAATTTCAGCTAGATCGCTCTTGAATCCATGTCCTCTGGAGCGACGGGCTTGGTGCGGTAGTATAAGCGAGCGCCAAAGTACATTACTGGC
>JABBWB010000622.1:0-17711 GCA_016628085.1 Suillus occidentalis
AAGTCTAGAACACATCCAATGAAGTTCAGTTGAACTCCAAAGGTAAGGCAACTCTGGTGAAAGTGCCCAGTGGACTTCCAGAAAAGCGTGGGAAAGTTCGGACGTGATATCCGGAACTGTAGGAACTCATCCGAGATCATATCCGGAGCATGGGAACTAAATCCGGACGTATGTCCGAAAATAGGAAGGCTACTTAGAACAAGTCCAGAGGGGTGGAGAGAGTTAAAGACTACTTCAGGATGAATCCCAAGTAGAAACCAACAGAGGAAAGGCTGCAGCGGACTATGTCCGATGCAGAAAGGAACAGGATGAGATGTCCAAGATCGGACCAGAGGAAGTGTGACAAAGGATGAGGGATGTCTATCTGGATGCAGTCCAGGATAGTCACAGATAAGTGGAGGATAGTGAATAGCTATCCGGATGAAGTCTGGAATAGTTATGGATAAGCAAAGGATGAAGTAGAACTATCAGAACACAGTCTGGAATAGTCAGGGATAAGCAAAGGATAACGAATAGCTATCCGGACAAAGTCTGGAATAGTTATGGATAAGCAAAGGACAAGGGATAACTATTGGACAAGGTCTGAAAGTAGCAGAGGTTAAATAAAGACAAGAATTAACTATCAGACAAGGTCCAAGATAGCTAAGGATAAGGAAAGACTAGGAATAGCTATCGGACATGGTCCGGAATAGCTTAGGATAAGGATGGACAAGGATTGACTATCGGACAAGGTCTGAAAGTATCGGAGCATAAGGAAAGACTACCAAAAGGTAGAGTCGGAGCATAAGGGAATCAATCCCTTAAGACTATAGAGATGGAGAATAACATTAATATTTGAACTGAGGAAGTACAGAGAGTAGTGAGGGCTTATATACTGTAGGTAGCACTGGAATCGTAAGTAAGCAAGGATTTGAAAGCTATGTATGAAGCATAAGCAAAGACTATCCCTAATTTAATAAAAGCTGGAAGTTAATATCACAAGTGACTGGATCAGAGAACATAACCGGAGATTAATCACAAGTAAACATATCAAGGAACATAGCCAGAAATAAAGGATTACTGAGAAGCCGGGGACAAGGAATACCAAATAAAGGAATAGACTGTGTTTAAGGTTATGTGAACAGGAAAGGGATTGCAAAGCATAATGGATCAGAAACATCAGACCATAATGGACTGGAAACATTGGACGGTATTGGATATGTATGGTCGGACCATAATGGATCAGAAACATCAGACCATAATGGACTGGAAACATTGGACGGTATTGGATATGTATGGTCGGACCATAATGGATTGGAAACATTGGACGGTATTGGATATGTATGGTTGGACCATAATGGATCCATACATCGGATCGTAATGTCGGACTGGAAACGTTGGATGGTATCGGATCTGTGCATCGGATGGTTGTGGATGTCCGGATCTTAAGAAGAAAGGGAGAATGGTTTTTTCTCACCGTAGTTTGCGCGTATTTCATGTATTTCAGTTGTTTCGTTTGTTTCGGTTGTTTCGCCAGAGGCCATGTGGTTTTCGCTTAGCTCGCTTAAACCTCTTTTTGGAAACTCGCGTGGTTTTGTCACGTGTTTTCGAGCAGCGACGCAAATTCCATTGTCCTTTCTTAGCAGCGGGAATTTTTGTTATTTTTGCTGAATAACTACATGTAGATAATAACAACAAATTAAATTCAACTGGAATCACAGATATGAAAATAAGAAAAGACAGTAGGGGGAACAGTAAGATAGAATTAGTTAACAGAAAAAACTGGAGAAAGGATCAACAGGAAAACAAAAAAATGTGAATAGAAAGTGAGAAAATTGGAAACTGAATGATGGCAGACAAGAACACAAGAAAATCTGGGAGAGGGACAGGAGACAGGAGAGAGGAGAGAGGGGAGATGGGAGAGATGGAAGATGGGAGAGAGGGGAAATGGAAGACGGGAGACGGGAGACGGGAGACGGGAGACGGGAGACGGGAGACGGGAGACGGGAGACGGGAGACGGGAGATGGGAGACGGGAGACGGGAGACGGGAGACGGGAGACGGGAGAATTGGGGGACAATACCACAGTGCAAAACACAAGAATCAGAGAATTGGAAAATAGCAAAACCAGACAATGGGAGAGACAGGAATGCAGGAAGAAATCAGTGGGGGAAATTTGGGAACACCATAGATTCAATGACCGGGAAAATGGGAAAATGGGAAAATCACAAATAAACTACTTCAATGTTCCTATTAAACAAGCTCAAATATTTAAATTTTATTTTAAAATTTACTCTGATTATTGGGATGCAGCCAAGGCCAGGGAGCCACAAAAGAGTGTGAAGCACTCTTTTTGGCTTCCTGTGCCGAAGGCACAACGGGTGTGGACTAGTATCAAATCGGATGATGGACAGATGTAGCAGGGCTAATCCTACTGAGGTGTGACATGCATAACAGGAAGATGGATGATGATAGGAATGGAAAGTTGGGTTTGGAGTATGGGATATGACAGAGATGAAAGAGACATATGTCAAATATGTTTGAATCTCCCTTTGGCATATCCGTAAATATTTTACCGAACCCTGAACACCGAAATTGTGGACTGCCAGGTCTCAGGTCTTGGGTTTTGGGGATCTGGGGTTTTTGATGTCTCACATCTCTGACTTTGAAGGCCCTCGGGATCTGCGTCCTGCATGATATAGGCATCATCCACTGGGACATTAAAGCTGAAAACATCTTGATTGACGTTTGAGAGAACACACAGATCTCAGACTACGGACACTCGTCACTATGAGACTTGTAAGCTACCTTTGCCTCGCATCCCTCGACACTGCGAGCACGTTCGGTACTGCAGATGCAGTCAATCAATTCAGTGTGTCATTGGCGTCTGCATGAGTAGTTGATTGCTACTGACCAAAATCTCAGTCTTCTTTAGGATCTCCCACACACTGATGAGTACTCACCTGTTCCCTTCAAGCCTGAATCCTAGCGCCCTCACCAATGAGATCCGAATCACTGATGGCCGCCCTGACACACGCACCAGTGTCACCTCCTACACTGGTGCCTGTGTACCTCTTGCCCTTGACATCTCTGCACTTGGCACCCTTGCCATCACCTCTCTCGCTCTCTGAATAGTGATACAGTCCTGATTCATATATTAGTGCATGTTTTAACATAAAAAAGGTATGACGTACTGCAAATTGAGGCCCCATGTCTGTTGTATTGGATGGATCTTTAGACTCGAGTCCCTTAGGTAGATCGGTGATTATCCATAGATGCAATGTAACATTTCTAAATTTAATCTCAATTTCAATCATTCTAAAATTATCTACGAGTTGGCTTGAGCCAGTGTACAGCTACTAATGGTGGCTGTATCAGATGGACCGAGTCAACATTATGTAAGCAGCATGACTTTGAAGTTTTGGTCAAGCCCATGAATCAGAACCGGCTTTTGCTGGCGCTAGCCGAACCGGCGGCAACACTAGTTGTGCTTGTGCTTATATAATACCAGTTATTTTGATGTATTAATTCAATATTTGTTTTTATTTTGCCAGGAATATCTGTTAAAATCACCTCATGGCCGGTTTCCTGATGGTGTTGTTGTACTTTGTCATTTTGCCATCAGTCTTAATTTACAATTGTTCCGGTCATAAAATTTAAAGTACAAATGGCTAATTCATCGTTCACATTTTGATTGAACTCTTGCCTGACGCAAAACTCCGAAACCGCCGATGTGTGGGAAGGAGCCTGGTGCACCAAGCGCAAGCCATGGTGTTTGCCTACACAACAAACAAAAAATCATGTGACCGAGTTACTCAAATATCTTGACCCTGTTGTGAATTCAGCACATGATGGACATTAGACATGTGGAAACGGTTGCCCTCTCCGGAGGAAAGCTGGAGCGATGCGGAAGGTGAGATTGAGAATGGAGAGTGGCCAATCAAGGGGGTCGTAGGCGAGGAGGTTGATCCTGACGGCACTTCAAGGTAAAGTCCACTTGTCACATTCTACCTGTTTCCCGGGTCATGTTTACTAAGTCTACTAGATATGAAGTAGGCTCACTGGCTAGAATTTACGCTTGATCTGTATTTAACATCAACAGGTGAGAGGGGAAACTGGTCATGAAAGGACGGCACAAACACAACCTAGCAAACTGATATAACTGATCACAGTGATTTGGTCAATTCCTGGAAAAAAGTGCAGGGTTATAAGTGTAATGCACTTGCCCAGGACAGTTTAGACATGGAAGTGTCATGGCCTGATGATGCAGTGCATAAGTGTTTCACCTTCCTCTGCACGCAAGCATACGAGGAGAAGAAACAGAAACAATGTGATGAGCCCTCAGCAGCAGACTGGGACAAGGAAATAGAACTTGCGAGCAGGCACACAGATGTGCCCGACGCCAAATACGGCAATGTAGCGTCTCGACTGCATGTGCGCCGAGGTACCCTGCATTCTACCCCATCATCTGATATACCCCATTGGTTTTCTTTCAAACACACTCGTGGACCGGCTCCTTCAAATCCCCCATCTTCCTCTAAAAGAGGTGCTTCTGCGAGGAAAATCTCACCTTCCATATTTGTTCGCAATATGAAGACTTTGTGAGTTTTATTCCTGCATTCTTATATCTCTATCTTACCAATGTGTCACAGGCGCGGGTGAGCACTCTTACAGAGTAATTGGAACCAAGAGCACATGATGCTGGTGCCACGGATATACACATCTCCAACGAGATTGTAGATGGTGACATTGAGCAGCATTTACATGAATTCAAATGGATGAAAAAATCATATCATTTGTTTGTTCTCCGCTCTCTCATTTTATTGGACCCTTTTCATTTCGTGAACCAGTGATAATGATGGTCTCCAGTCAATCTTCAATGTGGATTCAGGGGCTTTCCTTTCGTGTAGATGCACGACATGTCAAACAGCATCGGAAATCACGAATCAGAGGGGGAAAATTTTATTTGCCTATTACAGGGTGAGTATTTCTTTCTGCCGCGAAACATATTGGCAACTTCTACAGGGTCTTTTTGCATTCTGTATTTCACAAGGAGTTGAAGTCATCGAGTGCAACAAGGTACAAATTTATCTGAGGTCACACCGATCGTACTGAAGTTACTGCAGTACTGCAGCTGTAGTTCATCATGTGGTAATCGCATTGCTCAGAAACCTCGTGATGTTCCAATCAAGGTTTTCAAGACAAAGCAGTGTGGCTGGGGTGCTCGTTGCCTCATTGCACTACCAAAAGGAAAGGTATTGGGAATATACACGGGGTTTGTATGCTCATGTCTTCATTCCCAAGTATTGAATTCTTTGTTGCAGGACGCTGCTGTGAGTTCTTCATCCTGGCTTCTGCAGATGCTCACTTGATTTCATAGACGTCGGGAAGACATGGATAACCTTCCTCCGGAGCACATTTGTTATGTTTTTGATCTTGATGGCACAGAGGTCCGCGGTCAGCACAATGCAGGAGACAAGTTTTCAGTTGATTCTTATAAATATGGTTGGTCCTGTGTCATGATTTCCATGATTAAATTAAATTTATCTCTAGGCAACTGGACCGGCTTTGTCAAGTAAGTCGAAACAATCTGCCTTGGGGCCTCTGAGAGACAACATTCAATCATTTGACATGTAGTCACTCATGCTCGCCCAGTATGGAGGTCTTTTCAGTCGTCTTCGACACCATTTGAGAGGTAATTGCCTATGACCTAGAATTCTTACCGTTGCTTGAGAACTTGGTTTAGGTACATATGTCTTATGTAGCATTTGTTGCTGCACGAGACATACCTGCTGGAGAGGAGCTCACTATTGATTATGAGCCAAACACTGCCGAAGAAATGGCAGAAAGCACTAGGAAACAAAAATGAAAGATGTCACCTACCGCGCTCTTGTGCAAGTGTAGCTCCAAGCATTGTAGAGGATGGATCAAGCAATGAGATTTGCTCCAAGGCTATACATCAGCGCAGTGGATGAGAGAATATATGCAGTTACCCCCCCTTTTCCCACTGGTATCTTGTTTCATAAGATGATAGACATTGATTTTACGTGTACAGATACATGAGAGACAAGAGGTTGTTTGTGTATACTTTATGGTACCAAATCGACAATCACCATAGACTGCCCAAAATACTGTTATCTTCGGCTTCACAGCATCATTCGTCCAGCCTCAACAATATATTCACAAGCTACAGCTGTTGGAAGACAAGAGGTCAGCAACTTGTAAATTGGACGGGTCAAGAAAAGTGGACAAACTCTGAACAAGAAACTTAACTAAAATACACAAGTGAAATCAGCCATGCAGTGTCACATGACAAACAGAATGTCAGCACTTACATCGTCTAGTGTCAGACATCCCATTGCCTAGGCGTAGTAAGCATTCACAAATGTCACAGCACTAGCTGCCAGCACTCATGGAAGAATCAGTAGATAGTGTGGCATCCACCATCACTGATTTCTTCCCCTGCAATTTGATGATGTGGCTTTTGATACTGTCTTCAATGACAAGTTTGATAGCCTGAATGGGACAGTATTGTCCGAGACGATGAATGCGGTCCATAGCTTCTACACTGGAAATCAGCAAGTGCAAGAAGTACAATGTGTCAATCCCCCTACAATATTCAACCTAAAATAGCAAGAGTCAGCTGAGGATGAGAGAAGTCAAGACAGCAACTTGCCACAGGATTCCACCAACTATCCATAAGATACACACGGGATGCTTTGGTTAAGTTCAATGCTGCTCCACCAGCTTTCAAGCTAACTAGAAATACAGTGACACCAATGTCATTCACTGGGGAAACAATTTAGGGGGGACAAGGTAGACGACAGTCCGACATACTGAAGTGCTGAATGGCCGCATCGCAAGTTTGAGGGCTCATGGTTCCTTCAAGTCGACAGATCTATGGAACATTTTGGCATCAGGGTTCAGTAAAATTCCTGGAACCATGCACACCAAAAAACCCACCTTTTGCAGCCTAAAGGCGATCAAGTCCAAAAAGTTGACAAACTGACTGAACACGATACTTTTAGTCGTGTTGTTTTGCAGGTGAAGATTAGAAAGTTCCTCAGCAAGCGCTTCAATCTTGGAGGAAGACCGCCAAGTCTCGATGTTGAGTCGCCCCAAGATTCCTTGTCGAGTAGAAGGAATATTTGCTTCAAGTTCGAGCCCTGGAGCCTCGAGGTCGATATTAAGAGCAAGATGACAAACAGGACAGTCAGGCTTAGAGAAATTTAGAACACGAGAAAACATTGATATTGGACAAAACTAACCATTGTGTCTCCAGCTGTGCTTAAATATTGTTTCACACACTCGCGGTCAAAGATATGGTGGCATTTGGCCATGATAGCATCCTCCACAACATCACTGCAGAGTCCACAGATTGTGTTGGTCTTGCTGTGGAGCACAAGGTCTGGGTGGCAAGCCATTTGCCTCATGCAAGTCAGCCCACAGGTTCTTTAGAATCATACGATGTGAGAGCACAAAGGGCTTACAAACTGAAGATGTTGGAATAGTTTAATGGAATAGTGTTAACAGTCAGATCCAACTTCCAAAAAAAAGTGACTTCACTGTTCAAAACCGTTCCAGAGTCAACATAGGTGCTGAACTGGCGTTTCGTGTCTGTGAAGAGCGAAATGTAAAGCTCTTTCTCTTCAGGACTGAAGTAATCCTGTCGTACAATAACTATGTGAGGAGGCAAATCCAAGTCATCAGCTCGTTGAATCTGTTGTAGGGATTCATTTTCAAGCATAAGAATGAAAGGATGAGTCCGACCTTGGTTCTATGGAGCATCATTCGATCAAGAAGGATGCATAGCTTCTTAAAAGCAATCTTGCCTGGACCTTTGATGCCATATCTCTGAATAGGTGTCAAGATCTCAATATTCCAGAAACAGGTCTAAATGACACTAATTAGCAGTGTTTGCATATTGTGATGGCGACTTACATGTTGCATTGGGCTGTGACCACAGTCTGTTGTAAAATATAAAATGAGCGTTTGGAGTAGGAACACGGAATCTTACCATCACAACCTTTTTTATTTGTAAACCTCCAATGAAGCGATTTGCAATCACAATTCTTACCTGTTATGATGACCAGGGTCAATAACTCAAAAGACGAATGCAGAAGCACACGACTACTAGTGCCACGGCTCAGCTATGGCTGGCTCCGGCTCGGTATTTACCGGTTTGTGAGAATTTCGGCAATACCCGTTAGCCAAACCACTGGTCACTGGCTTGATCTGATTCATAAGCCATGTGAACCAGCTACAACTTTCGTCAGCCAAAAATATATGAACCGCGGCTTGAACCGCTTTAAGCCAGCTCAAGTCATGCGGCAGTTGCATGGAAGGACTGCTTTTTTGGTTGCCTCCAGACTCCAGTGTTGTTGGTCAGATTCCCTTGATTTCTCTACTCGTGGGCTATTGTATACACTATGGATAAGGTTCCCGTTCGAGTTGATGGAAGATTCAGGCTAGGAGACATTTTGGGATCCGGCTCATATGGTATGTTATTTACATATCATGATTACTGACTATATGTTGAATTCAACATTTGGACCCCATTAGCTGTCGTGTATCGCGCATGGAACATCATAAAGAATGATGCAGTTGCCATCAAACTTGAACCCATCACCCATTCATCATCTGTCCAGCACGAATACAATATTTTGAAACACCTTGAAGGTGGTGTTGGTATTCCTCGTGCCCTCTGGTTCGGTAGGGAGTCGACATATCATGCTCTCGTTCTCGATCTCCTTGGGCCATCCTTGCACAGTCTCTTCCTTTCCCACAGCCGAAAATTCAGCCTTGAGACTGTCATAAATCTAGGGGATCAGCTGGTCCGTCAGTGTGTGCTACTGTGTGGGTTGCATGTACTGACCCCTTTCCCCAGCTTTCACGTCTCGAATACGTTCACTCACACAATTATATTCACGGTGACATTAAACCATTTAAACCACAAAACGTTGTTCTGGGTCCTGGCGATTTGAGGCACACCGCCTTCATCATTGATTTTGGTATTGCGAAGGAATTCTGGAATATGACAACCAGTGTCCATATACCATTTCGCCAAGGTCAACGTCTCACTGGCACTCCTGTGTTTGTGTCAATCAACAATCACCTGGGAGTTGAACCAGGTCGTCGTGACGACCTCGAGTCACTTACGTACATGTTGATATACTTCTTGCAGGGCTCCCTTCCTTGGTTAATCAGTGATGAAGAAAAACTTTCCAGTTCTTCCATACTCGAGCGCAAAGTAAACACCACTATCGAAGATCTATGCCGTGGAATCCCTGTCGAATTTGCAACAATGCTCATTTACACACACTCTCTCGCATTCTCAGAGGAACCCGACTACAATCACCTGCGTTCATTACTTCACACACTTCGTTCTACACTACCAGCACCAGCTGCATGCTTGCTGGATATAAACCAGCCTGGTGTACCTATCACACATTCCCCCTCCCCTCCATTCTTCGATAAACCCTGTGTAATTGAGGCAGTGTCTCCATGCCCGCTGCTTCGCAGATCGACTCGTATGTGAGTAGCTCATTTATCTTAGTACTTATGAACTAATGCAATTTCAAGTTTGCGTCCACGAAATGACTCCCTGTTGCATCATGTACCCACTTCAACTCCATGCCGGAAACAAGCTAGATCATGATACTGTCGGATACCTGTAGCCTGTAGGGAGTAGTTTGTACATGTACATGTACTTTGTGATATAGTAGCATTCGCAGCACCTACTGTATCAATATTAATTTCTTACAATGAGCTTTGTGTCACACATACGACGTGGTGGATGCAATAGTCACCTGAACTGGATATTGATATCCAAGTTTCATCCATTCCCACGCAGTGCCTCTTATCTTTCAACATCCCCTGCAGGCTGCAGGCTACAGCCTTAAAATGACCTTCGCAGCTCGTGAGGGACTCATCGTGACTTCCAGAACCTTCATAATCGGTAATTCAGCCATACAACATAACGTCAACAACTCAGGAAGTGCTTATCGATGGAGATCCAGCTTTGATTCCATCGATCATCCAAGTTGATTTAACTACACCTGAGGGTGAAGATGTGCTTGACTTCAAGCCTTTGGGCCCTCTGGAATCTGGAGTTTCAATTTGGAGTTAATTCTCTCTAGGTATGCATAATTTCGCGAAAATTTTCACCCCCCACTAACTGCTGAATAGATTTGACCTGCCTGAAGCATGCATGAGTTGCGGAGTCTGCCTCATGACAATCGCCCTTTGGGCTTTTCCATCAGGGTCTCAGGATCACTGCACATCGACATGTTCTGGGGTTTCCCCAGATACTATTATATATGTAGGTCAGTAATTCTGCTGTTGGATCATCTCCACTACCACCGCCATTAACATGCCCCCTCGAAAGAAGAACACCCGGGCTGCTGCCAGAGCTGCTGCCATTGTTCCCACTGTTGTTCCCATTCCTCCTGCCCCTGCCGCTGCTGCAACCATCTCTCCCGCTCCTGTCACTCCCACTGCCACTCCTGGTCCAACCGCTGCTGCAGCAAATGCAAATATTCTTCGTAACCCTCAAAGGCATTGTCAGCTTCCTGCTCGGTTTCGAGACAACGATGCAGATGAAGGGGAATCCTTCCACCTTGACAACATCTCCGGGGATGAGGGGGACGAAATTGTCAATTCACCTGCACCTGCAGTTAGGCCTGCTGCAGGCCATAGTCCATTGCAGACTGCATGCCATAGTCCAATGCAGACTGCGATGAGTACCGCTATAACTGACCCTCTGGCCACTGGTGGCCGAGCAAAAGCGCCGAAAACCTCTGCTGATATACATTTTTTCTACAGACAGGACCCTACCACACTTTCGAATATCTGCAAAGCCTGCGAGTGAGTATCGTGTTTGGTGTCATCGTTCTCTCTGACATCCTTCACCAGAGCAATCCATAATCTCAATGATACTCATCACATAATGTCATACCTTCCTAGCACAGGTACATCAGCTCGTCGTGCACACGCCTTCGTCGACCATACCGACATTTACCTGGAGGAGGCAGAGCGTCAGCACTGGCATGTCCTCCATAAGTTGTCACATTTGAAGACATTTTTGGATGAAGGCTGGACGGTCGCAACTATGCGTCAAAGGCTGAAGGATCCAGCTTACACGTTAGACTCACTTTGTACTCCCCCTAGTCCTGGCTCACTCCCTGGAACTAGCCTGTCAGCTCCAGACGATGTATTGCCTGCGTTTAATCTGGACGAGATGCACAAACAGATTGTGAAATTCATTGTCGCCGACGATCAGGTGAGTCAATGTTCACTTTCTACACGCTATGTTTAGTAACTGTCTTCAGGCGATAAATATTGTTGAATGTCCAGAATTCCGTCATTTGATCCATCTTCTGTGACCATCGGTGAACGAGACCGATATATATCACCGGACCAAAATTCATGAGCTGGTCATTGACGCTTTCCATGAATACTTCAATGCTTTGAAGAAGGACCTCGCGGTAAGCCTACAGTTGTCAAGAGCCTTGCAAAATATCTTATATCTTTTAGGCCGCTCAGGAAAGGTTTCGTTCACATCTGACCTCTGGTCAGATTCTAACCTTCACCCATTCATGGCTGTTACGGCCCACTGGATTGCTAAGGCTGAGCAGAGTTCAGTCCTCGTTTTGAGGGCTGCATTAATAGGCTTCATCATGTTTCAGGCAGTCACACAGGTGATTTGCTAGCGACTAGTCATTTTGCACCTTCTTGATCGTGCTGCTGTGACCGAAAAGGTCAGTGTTTAATTTTACCAGTTTTACACGCTCTGACTCTGTTTAGAGTGGTCATTTTACCTTGGACAACGCTGCCAACAATCAGGTTTGCATGCGAGAGCTTTCGCAAAAGCTGGAGTGTCACGTGAATTTATTTTCAACCCTATCGACCACAGAATCCCCTTGCTTCCCCCATATCATCAATATATGTGTGAAGCATATTATTGATGATTACCATGACACTGACTTTTGCCTTGTGGCCGAAACAATGGTCAATTGGTGCAATCACTATCGCCTGGTCATTAAGGAGGAATATCTCGAAGCAGTGACATGGAAAGCTCTCAGCAGAGCTAGGGACCTTGTACACACAGTTTGTGCATCGGACCAGCGACGTAATGCATTCAGGGACATCATCATCACAGGTAACGAGAAGGAGTGGTTCCGAAATGACCTGGGCGAGAAAGTGTGCCTCCCTGTTGTCGAACTTCTGCTTGATGAGGTCACTCGTTGGGATTCAACTTTCGTCATGGTTAACCGAATGGGAACCCTTCGCCAGGTAAGGCATTGTTCATGAAATATTTGTTGTGAACTAATAGTTGCCCAGGCAATAGATCTATACTTCAGTTCTGCCACTCAACACTCTATCAGCAAGTTCAAGTTAAGCCCGATGGATTGGCAGTTCCTACAGGATCTCGAAGTAGTCCTAGAGGTTAGTTTTAATATCTTCGAAACTCGTGTTCCATCTTATCATTTTATATCAGGCACCTCACACTGCCCAACAATGCATGTCGGGTGAACGCACTCCCATGCTGAGTGGTGCATATCCTGCATTCGAAACATTGATTGAGCGGTGGAAATCGTTGGCCAGACAAGTCCCACACTGCAGCCCCCTTGTTAAGATAGGTTTGACTTGGGCAGACAAGTATGACGACAGGATGGGCGCCACAAATGCCTATGCAGTCGCTATGTGTGAGTCCGGCATTTTTTAAAAATATTTGGTTGCTCATGAGTCACAATTACATCTATAGTTGTTGATCCGGCAATCCGAATGTCATGCATTCGGAGTCATTGGGAGGAACAACCGGTTGAAGATGTGCAGAAATACATAATCAAGCTGGTACATCCATCGAACCAACAACAACGCAACTTTGAACTAATATTATCACATGCAGATGCATCAAAAGCGAGCCACAAACAGCTCGTCATCTATCGAGTCTCCAGCTAATGAAATTGCACCTTGACCACAACCCCGCACACTAGGCTCACGCCTTTATGGACTTCCTGATATTGGCATCCTGCCAAGTAACAACAGCGGCCCTCAAACAGTCGAACAAGAATTCGAGGCCTACGCCACGGCTAATCTCAGCGCAAAGGGAACAGATATACTTGGATTCTGGATGGTGAGCGTCCTGTATCTCTACAATTTAAATCTTTATCGTTGACCATGAGATGTTCACCAGGTCTCGAAAACCTTATTTCCAACAATCTATGCCATTGTGATGGACTACCTCCCAATACAGGCCTCTGCTGTTCCGTGCGAGCGAGTATTTTCATCTGGTAGCGAGACTGACACGAAGAAACGCAATCACATGAGCCCAGTCCTGATGGAGGCCCTGCAGGTGGTAAAGTTCCTTGTGAAAAAAGAATGACTTGACTTTACGAAAGGATGGTCTGCGTTGCAAAAGGATATGGAGTATGGGATATTGGGCAATGGAGGGCAGACTAATGATCCTTTGGCATTTTCCAGTGGCGGAATGACAGGTGATGTATGCGACACTCTCCTCAGAGCTATTGCAGAGGAGGAGTGTGATGATATTGACGATGCTCCTACTACCTATGACTTGTGATGTTTGCTTTTCCTGCTCAATTGTTGTGGATTTTGTTTCACTCCTTCTTACACTGCTCTTACTTCTGTTTGCCTGGCATCTTGCAATGTTTCTTGCGTCATATTGTGATTTCAATTGTGAACTGTTCTATCTTCCTTGACTATCTTCATTTGGTCTTAGCGAGCCATCACTCGTTTGTGCCCATCTGCACTTGTGAGTGCCCATCTTCACTCATTTGTGCCCGTCTGTACTCATTTGTGCTCATCTGCACTTGTTTGCGGGAGGAAAATTCTAGACCACTAGTGGTACAGCTGCCAGTGTCATCAGGAATGAAGCATTCTGCCTCAAATATTTTTTGCGTCCTCCTTACATTAATTACAGCTCAAACTCTGGGCCGCCTCGGCCATCTGGTAGTCAAGGACATACTTCTGAAGATTCATCTTTAGTGATCATGGCCGACATAACGAATGATTTCCTCGGCAGAATACCAGAGGTAAGTGACCTCATGTCGTTCACCATAGGCGTCTGACCTAAGGTTCATTTGTCAGGCAAAATTCCGGCTGTAAGTGACCTCATGTTGTTCACTGCCGGCTGACCAGGAGGACCATTCAGTCTTCCACCCTCGTTCATTGGGAATCCCCCCAAACTCGGCAGAATACCAGGGTTAGTGACCTCATGTCATTCACCATAGGCGTTAATTGGGAATCCCCCCTGCTCATTTGAGGGCTCCTCGCACACAGCATACAGAAGACGAGTTCGAGCTTGTAATGGGCATCTTTGAGAAGGTCACCCATGACACAATGGAGTTTTTGCACCATGCAAGTTGATTTACCTGACTACCATATTGCACGCTGATGCATCTCACAGGGCCTTGAGTCCGGCATGACATTTCCTCCATTTACAGACTATCAAGAAGCATTCTCTTCCCCACTACCGCCCTCTATGTTTGCCATGTTCACAGTACTGACTTGGATACCACAACCTGCTCTACTACTGCGCCTGGCGAAAGTCATTTATCCTTATTGGCATGATCGCCGCATCGAAAGAAAAGGCCACCGAATTATACCCACTTTAAATGTGAGTATCTTTACGTTTGTATGATTCAAGCAAAGTGTTAATACTACTTATCAGTTCAATGAGTCGCCCTTTCTGTTATGACTGGACTTCACATCGCCCAAAGTTCGACCGTTAAATTAGCGCTAAACCCTACATTCATCCAACTCGACACCGCTCTCATGTACTCTGCACCACCTTCTGCACAGGTCTGGATAAATGGGCTGAAAGATAGTGACATCATCCCCGCTGAACGTCGTGCGGACTTCATCACACAGGTCTTCTGGAACATCCACGAAATCATCACAGTAAATACCCGCCTTCGAGACGCACTCAACAAGCAACAAAAGTCGTACGCTGTCGTGGAGCACATTGGGGACATCCTTCTGGATTCTGTGCTGCATTTTGCACCCTTCATAAGCTATGGTGCTCACCAACTGTATGGCAAGTATGAGTTTGAAAAAGAGAAGAGCTCCAATCTGGTGTTCGCACAGTTTGTGGAAGTGAGTTGATTTTCCATATCGCTGTTCTTCTTGCTAATTGATGCGGTTTTTTTAGAACACAGAAAAATTGCCAGAATCGCACAAGCTTGAGCTCAATGGATATTTGACGAAGCCAACCACATGATTAGCTCGATATCCGTATCTGCACTCGTCTGTGCTTGTCATTCTGACGCCCAAGCCGCTTTCCACCAGAGGTGAGCCTTTTCTGCGAAGGACTATGATAAAGCGATTGATTTCTACTTCCTCCCTCAGGCTGACTGCTCTCGGAACAATCTTCAATGGAGTCTCGATGTCGAAGACGGTCACCCTCAAAGCATTCAATGTTGATTCACAGATTTGTCCTTTCTCAAGCGTGTCCCATGTCTGCTAGGTATTTCATTCAAGACACAGGCTCTCTACGCCCTCATATTCATGACACGCTACATCGACCTGCTATTTCGCTGGGTGTCTGTTTACAACTTCGTCATGAAGCTATTCTTCATAAGCAGTAGTTGTCACATCCTCTACATCATGACGTACCGTTTCCGGTTCGTACTCACTAATGACTACCTTCCGCATGAATATTGACCTTGGTTTTGATAGTCCGACGCATGACCCCTCCATTGACACGTTCAAGATTGAATATCTTCTTGGGCCATCCTTCTTTCTATCGCTGATATTCAACTACACGTTCGAGCCAACTGACATTCTGTGGACATTTTCTATATATCTCGAATCTGTCGCCATTTTCCCCCAGTTGTTCATGTTGCAGCGTACTGGCGAGGTGGAGACAATTACAACGCACTATTTGGCTGCTCTGGGTCTTTATCATGCTCTGTACCTTCCCAACTGGATATATAGGTATGCATGCATTTGGTGGATTCTGTTTATGGTCGAACAATTTTGCCCTCCAGATACTTTATGGAGGACGTGGTAGATCCCATAGCTGTCACAGCTGGACTGGTGCAAACCGGGCTTTACCTCGACTTCTTCTACGTCAACTTTACAAAGTGGGTCTTTTATAACATGATCCCTGTGCCAAATGCATGCTCATCAATGTCATATGATCTTTTTCTACTTTCAAGTCTTCCGCCTCACTTGACTCTGTGATAGCTTGAAGATGAGACTCGAGTTGGTACTGAACATCCTTTAGAGGTCTGTCAACATCAGGTGTACTATGACTCGCTCTGGCTTCAAGGCTTGTGTCATCTGTAGTAGTGTCACTCGAGAAAGGTCGACCTGATTCGCTCCAGATATCGTCTTGAACGCTAAGGCTACTTTCTTGTCACGGTTTGGAGTTGTGGTCTCGCATCGACTTCACCTTCATGATGCGTTCGAAGAGCCTATTGATATCTTCATCTGGTAAATTATCAAGAGCAGGATCCAGGCCAAGGCGTGCAAGATGTCATTCCCAGAGTCCTCCACGGCCAGAAGTTCGAGCTCCCAGCATGAGTTTGTGTATGATCGTGGTCATGGTGTACTGTACATTTGTAGAACCCATATTGGACCTGTCCTACAACAGCCGCTTCTATTCCTGCCTCCCCAACATCCTCAACAACCAATATCGCCACCTCGATCTCCGTGGCATATGACCTCCTCCTTTCTCTCCTCTCTCCCTTCCTCTTTCCCCTCTTTCCCCTCCTCTCTCCCTCACTCTCTCCCCTGCTCACTCTCTACTCTGCTCTCCTCTCTCCCCTCCAAGTCTCTGTCCTGTGGCTTGTCTTTCAGCTCTGTGCTGTCGCTCAGTCATCCGTTGCTCTCGTAAGTATCGCGCGCGAACAACACTGCAGTACAACTAACATTTGCTTTAGATTTTGATCAAACATTCATTGGACCACGTACGTTATCTTGGGGACCCATAGGTACTTGAATTGTTATATGTCGATTGACGATGATTGTAGATCCTGTAGTAGTAGATATCGATAGCTTGCTGGCCGTAGATCAAGGCGATAATCTATTTTTAGTAACTTATTCTCGGCTGGGCGCTCTCTTTAGTCGCCGATGGGCATCTTAGACTTAGTAAATTCTAGCCTCACTGGTCACGACAGTACCGCATTCCGCCACATCCTGTTTACTCGTCGCAGATGAACACAACTTATTGGTGTGTTATTCTTCACTTCCATCGCTGTAGAGATTCATTTCTGGCTGGGCTTACATTGACAGCTTTTCCATAGTTTCACTTACCTTCATTTTCCTTTCCTTATGTTTGCATTTTTACTGCTTACATAAGCATCAAATCTTCGCCCTATTCCTCCACCATTAGCTAGACTTTCAGTTATATTTCTGATAGCTCTCCTTTACAGGATAGGCAGCTTCCTCAGATCTGTAGCTTTTGTAGTTTTTGCAGCTTCACAGCTCACTACTTAGCTCCTGATATACAGTCTTTCTATTGTTTGGAGTGATTTATTAGCTTGCTACACACTCTACACTCTTTCCCTTGACTTTTGGCATAGTCATTCAAGTCCTTTGGGCTCATTCTGCCCACCTGCCCTTTCTACTGCCCCTAGCCTGGCAGTTTTGTTGTTCTACATCGCGTCCAAATATACTGAGTTATTTATGCAGCCTCCATGCTTCGCGAGCACGGCACACAGCGACCTTCAGTATTTGAGCTCCTCGCTCAAGTACAACGCCATA
>JABBWB010000623.1:0-17645 GCA_016628085.1 Suillus occidentalis
TCGACCGTGACCATACTCCGTGTATCATCAAAGCCAAGCAACCTGAGATCATGGATATTCTACGGACGGATGAGTAAGAATGTCTGCCAAGTGGGCCATGCCGACGAGAATTGAGTTAGCTTATCTCTGGTGGTGATCAACATTTCTTGAAGCCCGTCCGCCCCGACATCATCTCGGTAACACATCTCCCTATCCGAGTCTTCGCAGCGACTCCATTTGACTTACGTGACAGAAAAAGCGATGCAAGGCAGTTGCAGTCTGGAGTTCGAAAAACGAGGAGTATTGAGGTTGTCAGGGAGGGTGTATAGTTTTGAAGCTGAATCCTTAGCCACAACATTTCGCAGGCTGGAGACAGAAGTCTACATATCGTCTTCAGGTATAGATGGCAGCGTGCACGGTGCAGTGCGTTGTAGGAGGCGATCTCAGCTGGCAGACAAGTATTGAACTCGAACGATTTTCAGGGCCGTGATTTCACCCGACCGGGTAATGATCTCCTGTAAGAGTCACCCGAGCGCGTTATGTATCGCCTTGCCACAAATGACGGGGAGGTGGACGCCAAAATACCAAAAAAAGGAGTATGCAATGGCTTCCTGTAATAATGTGGCACGCGTCGACGCCCATTGCAGCTACTCTCGCATACCTGTCAGACGGAAAGCAACGGGGGCCTGTGCGTTGAACCTTCCAACTCCTTCGTGTGTTCTAAGCACTCTTTGTGCATCCGCAAATTCGCGGTGGCGCCAACTTGTTCCAACGTGTACATGGATTTGTTTCGAGTGTCGTACAGCAGAGGCTTTTTGCTTTCCCACCCATGCGATATGAAGACTTAACTGAAGTACGTCACAATCACTGCTTTCATGGGCTCGGTTTGAAGGGGCGTATATGCCGTCAGTAGAGGTCAATATCCTCGTACTCTGTGCTTTCCATGAAGACACTTGTTTGTGCCTCTCGATGGCACGTCGTGCGGAGGTGTTGGGTGGGCTGGGCAGTGCATTTTCCACTTGCGCATCAATGACGCTTCGAATAACGTCTTCCGCTTAAAATGAACTGATACTGCTGACGCGCTCTGGAAAAAGAGTTCACTAATCGAATGGTGACACATGAATTATTTGGGGCTTACTTCGTAGCTCGGGAGAAACTTGGCGAGCATGATTGTGAAATTACTTGATGATAGAGTTGAGCGCCATGGAGTGCCGCGTGGTTCAGTTCGAACCCACGGTAAGAAGGGTTTAGCGAAACGACCAATGTGTTGATTCACTGGCAGCGCAAGACAGAAAACATACCTTGTCGGCTGGTGCCAAATTGCGGTGCACAAAAAGGGACGGCTTGAAGAATTCAATCCGATCGCAGCCGAATACAGTTCAATGGTCGCCTCTCGTGATTGCTGGTTCTCCTTTCACGACGCATTTGCACATAGTGCAGTCTTGCTTGAAGGCGTATCACACTATCCTGATAGTGGTAATGAGTTTCGATGATAAAGTCGTCGGAGTTGTTAAAACTTAACACACACCATCTTCCTGAATAGGACGGGACTCCTTTTGCCCTACCTTCACTCCTCATGCCTCCTAAAAAGTGTAAACTTTCTGGTCTCAGTAGGTTTGAACTGCGATAAGCCTACAACTCTCTCATTAAGCTGAAACAAACTTCTATTCACGAGGTCTCCGAGGAGGAAGATCCAGATGGAGAAGGCTTTGAGGAGCAGATTGACACGATGATCTCTTTGTTGGAATCGAAGCTGGAAGGGTCTAAGGTATGACTCGATTTACGAAAATGCTTTCTATTAGCTCAATCTCTACAGTCTTTTAATTTCTCTAGTATGAACGCGACAGACTTGACCGAGTTCAAGATCATGGTTACTGGTTATCTTCGCTTGAAGCCCAATCTTAATGAACTCGTTGCGGCGACTACTTTCCTCGGACAGAATGAACTTTGGTCTTCCACAAATCTGTATCGTCAGTTGCTTTTGTTGGAAAATCTCGTTCCTAAGTCGGTATGTTAATAAACTGTCAAATTTTGCGCTACTTTCATGCACCGTCAGGCCGAAGTGGCCGCTCGTGCGTGGATTAATGCGTTCTTCTTCCGCGCATCTGCAATGCTACCATCAAATAAGGCCATGATTCTCAACATGGAGCATGTTGTTTCAGCCACGACTATCAGCCCGTCGAGTTTGCGGAGTCATGGTGGATTCGTAGACTACACTGCCATAGTGGCAGATGAATGCGACGCCCGTAAATCCGCTTCAGCCTCCCTCAATATCTCCCAGCTCATTTTCTCCTCTAGCTTTATTTTTGACATCCCCGCGACTTGATTACCTTAGGACGTTACCTATGCCATCTGGCTTCTTCGTTACGGTAGCCGCGGGCCTCACCATCTCTCGAATTATATCGCCCAGGCAGTATGCGAGATGTATGCATGCGGAAAGTACCTCCAGTGAGTGAATCCTGCCAGCTTTCATATTCACAATTCCAATTTACTACTTCATCTCAGGAAAAAGGTCATCCGCGGCGCTCTGACCAATGGACGTGAATAGATCTTTATTCTCATCAAGGTAAACGACGATTATGACGGGGCCTCTTGTCAGCAATCCAGTATAGTGAAGTTCGATACTATGAGCGATTCCAACGGCCAACTGGTGATCATTGGGTCGTGGCCTGATATAATTGCTGCTATTTTGTTGCATTGGGTCAGCTTGGTCCTAATATTTGTATTGAATTGTTGGTTGATTTGGATGTTAGATACAAAATAGCTTTGTAGACCTTACAAGTGATGATTGGTTTGAGCTGGTGCCGCGTAGGGAATGATATTCTACAATGTATTTGGGCCTATATCACGGCGGAGACAGGGTCTACTGAAGAGGTGCCGATCGCTCAGACGTGTTTGTGTACATCGTTCAGACTGGGCAATTGCCATCAATTTATTATGTAGACAGCGTGTCTTATCTCTGCTTGCCCGTGTTCAACCCATACTCGCCAACACCGGGTGCGAATCTCTATTCAAGGAGAACCTCTGGTTCCCGATATGTTGCAGAATGATCCCATGCAACAAGGATGAACATTACGCTCCAGGGAAGTTATGAAGGGGGAAAGGATTATTGCTACCCATGGTGCCTTAAAGTTTCATTGGCTTCGCTGTCTCCGATTTTTATCGCGGCATCTTCATCCACTCGCCACGTAACTCCAGTCATACATATACACACTCATAGGGACTATCTACTACATAGTTATGTACAATACGGGTCGCTAATACATACACATACACTATATATACATAAATTCTGTCCATGCTCAGAAGCCTTGCTTGTGAGTATTATAATCAACTGGATCAGCCCAGGACTGTGAGCTTGTTCGACTAAATAAAACCAGTCAGTGCCGAGCTCACAGACAACTACAATAAGGAGTGAACTCACGCGCAGATCGGATGTTCAAATTGGAGTTCCTGGAGTCGCCATCTTCTTCTGTATGCCGTCTGCTATGACTTGTACGTGCGCTGGGAGCATGATAGTCTGTAAACTACTATTAAACAAGTTGCTATTTAGAAATAAGAACGAACGAACCTCCATGTTCGACTCCAACCACTTGCACGACTTGAGTACGTACTTCAATGTCTTAAGAGGCGTGCGTTCATTGAACTTAACACGAGTTTTTGTCAAACTATCATCCATTAAAATGTGGTATACAATACGACATGACACATGTACAGTACCTGGAGTGCATATTCTCAAAAGCCGTTCGCGCCTCCTCCGTAAAATCGATTGTGTCGTTGGTGCAGTACCCGTGAATAACTCCCAGGACGCTGTCTATATCAGCGAGGACCTGTGCGCGCGAGACATCAGATTTCCCAAGGAGATTCTCGCAGATTGTAATGACACGGCGCATCTGTGGAGTATGTTGATGGTAATCTGGCTCATACCTCTCATTCGTGTGGTATTTCTAATACCTCTGTGAGACCTGGCCAAAACACCAGTAAGTGAAACCTGGCACAAAACACCAGTAAGACTATTGTCCGGCCTTGAATCCATTGCCCTTGCGACGTTGAGAATAATAGAACATGAACAGAACAAGGGGAGTAGTACTGAACAAAATTGCGATCTGTCGCTACTCTGGTAAGAACTGAATCAGTAGGAAAATGTGCGCTCACAAATTGTAGTGCCCAATACCGTCGTACACACCGAACCTATTGAGCTATTGTCATGAGCTGCATGTTCTCATGACGCGGCGTAAATTCCGGAGTTTTGAACCCGGGCGGCGGTTGTGTCTAAGTTGCGTCAATGAGGGGCGATGCAGTACTTCGTACCTCCCAAATGATGTCATGGATGAGGCCATGATCCAGGGCGCCTGCAAGGGCCCATATTGCTTAACCGTGTTCATATCAATTGTTCGATGGATTGATGGGGTTGGATGCGGACGGATGTTAAGCACACTGACCTACCGAAACAGATGGTACACCTACTTGCGACAGCGTGATGGCAGCATCACCGATCATATTAGGTTGATAATGGGTGGGATGTCAACCCAGGTGAATTGCTCAAAACAATATTCGAGGGTGTATTTCTGTGTCTGGCATGGACCTCGGGATGGAAAAACGCTTTTCGCTAGAGGATCCGATCCAGCTTCACAAAGTTCGACACAGCCACGTGGACGGTGCTTGCCTTGGCCTGTACTGAAGTGAACCGTTCACAACGTGCAAGTTACGGCTGGTCTGGGTGCAGGCCTTTGCAGACTCTAGGTCTACGACTGCGACAAAGTCCTGGTGCATGCTCGCCAAGTCGGCAAATTGAAGCTCAGTTATACTGATAGGCTCCTATGAGCGAATCGATGCATCCCTGGTATAAGTATTCCCCCACCACCTCGTTGCCCGCCCGCCCGCGATATCGAAAGGAATGCTACAAATCAGGCTGCGCCAGTATGGGTAGGCTGAGGTTGTGAAATGTCGTCTTTAATTTAAAGTTGGCCCGCACAGTACTGGAGGAAAAGGTTGAAGTTGGGAAAGCAGCGAGTTCGGCGTGCCGCTGCATGGCTGCAAAGATAGACCCGACGTCCATGGTCCGTGCTCAGCATGTGGAGGGGGTGGGAAGTGACTGTGGCAGTGATACGGAGGCTGGCGACTCCAAACTCCGTCAACCGTGCATATGGCCGAGTGTGCATCCAGCCTTTGTCAGGGGCACAAGGAAAATGCTGCGCCACTGCAGCGACTGCTGCGGTAGTTGCCGCGATGACACACTACTACTACAACTTGCTTATTGCTGACCACATGCTCTGGACTTTGCGTCAATTCACCAACCGAAGTATGTATCACAATTAGAGTCTGCAATACGATGCGTACAATGACCATTTTTGACGTTGTCGAATTGTAAGTATTAACTTTATAAATGTTGACTAGTGTCGCAGCATCTTCAAGTTGTCGCGGGCGTGTCGCAGTCGTCGCGGTCACAATGTCGCAGCACTGCCCATATATGGAAGGATGATGACCGCGACGACCGCGACATTCTATCTCACATCATTCAGTGTCCCTTCATCCTCAAGATTATACAGTATTAACTAGTGCTACTAGCAAGATGTTCAATCTTGTGGGTCCATGTCTTCCAATCTTCCGCATGCGAGGCTGACAAGAAGGATGGAACGACAGGGCTCAAATTTGCAACACAGCACCTCATCAGCCTTCCTCGCCTCGAGAATATCCATCATTTACCTGTTGAACATCATCTACAGCAACAGGGAAGAAAACTATCGTTAACTATCCATCCTCATCCAACCTCGGTGATTCGCACAACCCGGCAATCTTCCTTAGAACCAGCCACTATCAACTCAACTCTGTCATCTAGCACAACTCTACATGTCGAGGTGCAATCAAGTATTGCGGTGATTTAACTGCAGTTCAACAAGCACAAGTTGCCCGTTGGATATTCGATAACATTAAAGAAGCACGAGAGACTGTAGCGTAATGGTTAGGCTGCGCGCCATTTGCTCACGCACTCAGCATCATGCTCGCATGCAACAAGCGCAGCACATTAGAGGCGGATCCTGGCTACCCTGGAGATGGTACCACAGACGCCCAGGAGGAATTTATTCTCGATGCCGCATGGACGACACTTTTGGAGCAGACCGGCAGAAGCACAGATGTGATTCACACTGATGTTGACCTGGAATGTCTGTCGGTCTTCGAACAGCGTCTGTTCGAGAAGTCGGCTCAGTCAGGTTCTGCGGGAAACTATCAGTGGGGCCTGGATGCTGGGCTTCCATCTTACTGGAACCACAATGACCGCAACAAAGGAAATGCTGATTATGATGAAAATGAGCTTGAGGTGTCGTGTTTGTTTGTTAATTTCCAAACGGTTCTAGCTGACAATCCCATTAGCGCGGGCCAGATTTCAGTGACAGTAAAAATGTGGCTGCAAGCACAAACGAGGTTCTGAATTCTAGTAGCCAACACGACCTCGAAAGCGAGAGCAACCAAAATTCCATGCCAGTAGTGGGAAACCTTAGAAACGAAGAAAGGTGACACAGAATCATGATACGGTTTAAAGTGATGGCCGCGACTGTGCAGTCACTCAATGATAAGAGTGAAATCACTTTGTAACTCAATTAAATTTCAATGTGACAGACCATTTGACTCGTTCGGAAGACACTGAGAGGTCCAAGTAGCTAGCAGCTTGTGTAGACCAGTTGATATGCATGGTTTGAGAGCACCGCAGCAGTGGTCGCGGCAGTTGCCGCAGCAGTCGCAGCAGTGGCGCAGCATTTTCACGATGCCCCTTTGTCAGACCTAGAGTCTGCGCAGGCCTGCACCCAGACCGACCATTTCAGACTCGTCCTCGTGCGGAAATACCGTGACTGCTGAGATTTCACTATTTCCCAATGAGCGCATCCTTGCAAGCACATCATACTTTGGCAAGACCTAGTGCAACAGAGTGCAACTATGGAACCTCGAAACCAGTCAACCCATCGAAACACCACTTTTCCTTCAAGATAAGGTGATCTGTGCAACCTTTTCTGCAGATGGAAAGTTTCCTGTCACTGGCTGCCACTGCCACCACATTCACACATGGGATGTTTCCGCCATGGTGAAAGAAGCTGGGTTTCCGTCAGATATTGTAAGCGTAGATGCATTTCATGTTCGATAACGCTGACAACGTATCCAGGCTGATGTTTCACCCCCAAAGAGTGCTCGTCAAATACCGCCAGGGTTTTTCGACGGTGCACTGCGAGAGGCTAATGTATGTCATCTCCATCTATTCTTCAATGCATGTTGTCAGTTGCGCATTCGTCTATCCCAATCCCCTGCGCAGCCTACTCCAAGCACCATATCAGCGCACCCTCAGTTCCTTTATCTCAGTCTGGTGCCGCTCCAAGCCACATGGGGCAACTGAACCCGCCACCCCATCACTACCCAGACCTTTCAGCTGGACCCATCTTTTTTGGTATACCACGCAGACGGGACCGATCGGGCATCCAGTTGCGAGAGGTCGAGGTTTCTTGTACAGCGGGAAAGCCTGTGAGTTCTTTCTCTTCCACAATTATTCTTTATCGTTGAAACTTGACTCCTCGCACAGAGGAACTACCACGCAAATTGAAGTTAGCTGCCAGCTCATCTCGACCTCATACCACGCAACAACCCAGTGGAGCAGCACAAAGCACAACAACACTACCATCATCATCACGGCTACCACCTCCAACCACCTCCGCTGTCCCTGGCACTACTGGAGTGACAGGAACAGTTTCCCGTCTTCATATCACCGGTGCTGGATGGCGCACTTGTTTCGTAGCCTGGATTTGCTGGTTTCATTCGTATTTTTCTGTCTCATCTATTGCTAATTCTCATAATTATTGACTCTTCTTCCATCATGGCATGGACTACCTCGCCAATTTTCGCCGTCGCTGGTACTGTCGGACCAACTGAAACGGGAATTTCGTGTTATACGAGATTCTGGATGACGCACTCGTTTCATTCTCTGGATGTGTTGCATGCCTGTTCAAGACAACGGTCAGCATCAGGGAAGGGATGTTGTGCTTCTGTGTTTCATTCATTTTTGTTGTTGGCTCATCTATAGCTAGTTTTTCACGACTGTCTCGTCTAGTATTTCACAGGCATATAGTGTACCAATACCCACCAGGTGTCGATTCATTATACGCGCGTGCAAAGTTTGGACAGATAACACCAAGGTACTTGTCAAATACCCTGAGGACTCTTTGACGACATACGGGATATATGTGAGTTTTAGCTATAATGGCAGAGTCCTGGTTAACAAAGTATTAGTTCTCTATAGTCCATTCCATGGGCGACGTGACCGTCCCGCCGTATCAGTACGCCAGCTCCCCCTCGGCCCTCTCCTATCAACTTGGCTCAAACCTTCGTTCCCGACATCCAATTGCGAGCGCCACTAGTAGTTGAAGTTCCAAGCGCGAGAGACAAACCTGCGTATTTTGCTTTTTGGTTCTTCTTTATCACTGCTCTTGTCTGTGCGTTTACTGGATCAGCCCGAGTCAACAATAAAGTCCGATGTCTCAATATTCAATGAAGGACGCCAAATCTTGATTTCTGCAAGTTTCAAAGCTTCGACCTGAAACGCAACGCTTGCTTCGACAGTTCTCAAGTCACTGTGACTGGTGGCGCGCTCGGGGCATGCGAGTGATTAATGTCTTACTAAGCATAATGACACACTACGTCAGCCAGACTCGTCGAAGGTCAATCCAACTCAATCTCAACATCATCCTCGTTAGATTTCATTGACTCTGAGTTACCGATTGTGTTCCCGGGCCATGGTATAGTGTTGGCTGGTCAGGAGGAAACGACGGAGGAAAGGGGGAGCTACACAACTTCAGTTGACTGAATCATTCGATAGGGCAGCCCTTCACGATCTGGCAGATCCCACAGGAGCATTTGTAACAGCTAATATCTGGTGAGTGACACAATTGCCTTGATACGGAATGACATCTTATCCCTACACCTGTCCTCTATCCACAGGAAGAAAACTACGATTTGAAGTCAAAGGAAGTAAAAGAATAACGCTTTGACTGTCCAAATTCCCCTTACACTGGAGACGGTTACTTCACGACCAGTCCACAGTAATGGCCCGCTTGATCAAGCTGTGGATACGCTGTGGATATGGACATTCACCGAAATCCTACAAAAAGCTCCCATCTGTATCTTCCTTCTCTATCCTGAACTCTGAAGCCCCAAGTGATTTTGCACCCCCAGTCTTCTTTGCTTGATCTCCCGCTACATCATTTCACCAATTCGCAAATGTCTATCAATTCGAACACCACGCCCTATTCGTCGCAGGGTTTGTTGTCTTCTATAATTTCTGTGGAATCACAGGGAGGCCTTCGCCTGAGTTCACCGAGTCGCAACATCAACGCATCTGTGCAAAGCGCTAGGACTGAACCCTATCCATCTCGTGCACCTTCATCCCCAAGCACGTCATTCAGGCGGTCGTGCGCACCTATCGAGGAGGAGGAAGAAGTAGAAGAAGAAGACTCAACTTCCATGGAGCCACAGGGAGGCTTTTTCCCGATCACGCCGCGTCGCGACATCAGCCCGACCATGTCAAGCCCTCAAAATAGACCCCATCTATCTCGCACACCCTCATCCCCGAGTACATCGTTCATCAGGTGTTTGGGCACACTTGCCGAGGAGGAAGATGAAGATGAGGAAGATGAATGGACCTCCATGGAGCCACAGAATAGCCTTTTCTCTGGCTACGACATCAATGTGTCTGTGCCTTTGCCAAGTGCACAGGTTGGACCCTATCCATCTCGTGCACCCTCATCATCGCCGAGCACGTCGTTCATCAGGAGTTTGTGCACACTTATCGAGGAGGGAGAAGAAGAATGAGCGATGTGGAGCAGCTGAAGGATCGGAATATGATGTGCGATGTAGATAACTGGTCTGAGTGACGCATACGTATATATACTGTACAACAGATATCAAATTATGACGAAGGAAGATAGACAAGGACACACGAACAAAAAACTTCATAATGCTGACTGAAAGCTCAGGTGGGTATTTTGTCGTGTAGAAATCAAGTAGGTATGATAAAAATAAACTCAAGTGAAACGAAACATAGACCAGACAGCCACGAAGGACAAGACGCAGAACGAGAAAGGTCTTAGCACAAGACAGACATAGGTGATGAGTGCCAAGCAGCAGGCATTGATAATAATTCCATTGCTCTCGACCACCCATTACTCCGATACCACGCAGAGACACAGAGCATCGCAGCAACCATCTCCAGCTGCTCTTACATCGACACTCCCCATCGTCCCTGGTACCGCTGAGGCAACGTCGCGCCCTTGCATCACCATAGATTCTGGCGTGCTCGTCTCCTCATGCTTTTGGTCTATTGCATGCCTGTTCAGCACACTGTCGGTCAACATTAGGAAGTGACACCTGGGTCGCATGTTCATTCGTTTATTGTGTCGCACACAAGGGTTTTGCTGATGTGTGATCAAACGATACGATATTATTGTGCACGTGGAAGTCGCCACTGCTCCTGCTCTTTATGTTGAAGTTGTCCAGTTGAGGCCAGGCGAGGAAGAGCCCCGACGGCCCTATCCCCTTCACTGGGCTACTTGCGTCGAAACCGGTCCTGGCATAGGGAATACCTATCAAATCACAGGGAACTCCGACAACTACGCCATCGATATAAGACTCGACCAGCCTCTCGAAAACCGAAAGGACTGGCGTGGAAGTTTTATCGTTGAAACAGTCACCCGGGCAGAGCTCGGCGAAATGGAGAGAATGCTCGCAATAGCTGATATCGTGCGCAATATTCCCAGCTGGCACAACGATGATTGGGTTATGTCCGCTCTGATATCTTGGGGTCAGGGCTGTCAGGCGTCACGATCATGTCGGACAGTAGGTTGCACGATTTGCGTAACATGTAACATGTGCTGGCTGCTGGAGAGTTGGCCCAGAATTGAGAATGCGGTGGGATATATGGGTAGCGAATATATCACATGTCTAACGAGCAACAAGAAAACGCACGAATGACTCCGGAGTGCACCTGATCATGAATGTGATGGGTTGTGCGAGTCGTCGAAAGAACTCGGCAATTGATTTCAATGGAGCCTTCGGAGGATTTCATAATTAGAAGGGAGTAAGTGGATGCTGCTGCGCTCTTCGACGCATGGCGGGTTTGGCGATCGAGATTATTGGTTTAAGGAATGAAAGTTACTGTTGGATTCCGGAAACTGACTGGCCCGCGCAAACTTGATCCTAATCCTCGTCACGTTTGACAATAAGTATTAAATAGAGCGACGACGTACTTGTGACTTGCTCGTGGATAAATTGAGATGCCGATGATGGTATATATGGACTTCTTTGACGGTCTGGGTGCCAGTGTTACAGAAAGTCAACAGTCGCGCGGAGATTGGGATAGCAGGCGATCTGGTCTTGCAACAAGCGGTTGTCTAAAGCCTCAAACGCCGGTAATATTCCAAGAAACAAAACTTTCTCTACAGTGTTCGGCACAAGACTCGGATGTCAATTGATATTACGCTGAGCTCTCAGTATCCTACAGACAATGTAACCAATCCTCACCGATTGATGCATGCTATCACTTGAGGGACGAGTCAGACGTGAAACGTCGATGGTCGTAGATCCGGTCACTCTGCGCTAATATCTCAATGCTTCGCATCGTCGTGTGGGATGTCTTTAGCTAAACACTCACAGATTTTATAAATTAGCATCGGATGAGTAGCTTGTACCGACCTGACAATGTCCCATCTTGATCGGATCCAAACCCAGGATCTGACGCCTTCCCTGATTCAATGTTCTACAACCTCACTAACCCATCAGCACATTCCTTCTCGACTCTCAATTTACCGACCCGAGTCAACGCCACCATCCAGAAGAATGGCAAGCGATGAGTGAATGTTTGTCACCGAGATTTTGGGACATCAAATTCGCATACGCGTCGCAGGGTGGCTAGTGCTTTTGTTGTGGCCGTGCTTCTAAAAGTTAGCCCGAGGCCAACCCGAGGTTCAATAAGCATGAATTGAGATCTGTGTAATCTTCGTTTAAGCACGAACCTAGACAATATGGGTGAACAGGTGGGGTTGCTAATGGCAATTTCCTGCAAGTACAGTCAGTAGAATGGAACCTACGACGCGATGACAGACGATAACTGTTTGAGATCCATTCTTTCAAAGTGTCTCAGCAGACTACGCTCAGAGCACTGTCAAAATTGAAATCTTTCCCCAAGCAGCCTCCGTACACCCCTGCAAGCACGATGAAAAAGTTGTCCAGCACATGAAAGCAAACGTGGTGGAATTGCAGCTCGCTACATGGAAGAAGAGTGACAATTACCAGGACAAGGATGAGAAGAAGCACTGGGGTTTCGGGCGCAAGGGGGACAGGATGGTTTTAATGGTGTAGGAAGGAAGAGGAGCTCGGCATGCGCGTAGACTTTTACTTTTTGGTGTTCTCGAAATTCATTGTGTCTATGCGCCTACGAGCTGTCATGTAGGCCAAATAGAGACGACATCCACGCGCTGATAGCAGCGCTACCAGTTAGACAGACATGTTATGTTGCATCCATATTCGCAACCGCCCAAAAATCTACCACGGAGAAGTTGGGTATCAAGATGCAGATCGGTTTATTCACTTATGTAAGACGTAATAGACGGACTTGTTTGTCTTTGCTTGTTGTACCACTGTTCTTTGCTCACTTGTCCCGGGAAATTCATTGGTGTCGCAATCATGCAGGACGGCAGAGCACCAAGGTTTGCCTTATCAACTTTTCGTACCATGCAGAGACTGACTGGCTACGAATTCTAGGATAAGGAACCGTGCGCCTGCCGCTATCCAGGTTTGTTTCGTTCACATATATATCTACATCTCAGGCTGTTGACTCTTCATCATTACATCTATAGATCACCGCAGAGCAACTTCTGCGAGAGGCGCGTTGTTCAAATTCCCTCTCTTGCAGTGTTTAGAATTTTATGTCCTTTAGGCTCAAGAGCGTCAAGAATCCACCTTCCGCGCTCCCAAACAACGCGTTGAGGATTTTGAAGAACTCCACGAGTACCGCGGCCGCAAGCGCAAGGAGTTTGAAGAGCGAGTCAGAAGGACAAGAGGTAGCATGTAAGTGTAGCATTCGGTCTTAGTGGTGTTCCTGCTGAATATTGTATCAGCAAAGAATGGACTCAGTATGCAAATTGGGAGGTACGTGATTTGAAATCTTTGGTTGATGTCGCGGTCTAATACACTTCGTATCAGGCCAGCCAAAATGAATTTGACCGATCTCGCTCTATATTCGAACGCGCTTTGGACGTGGACCCTCGAAGCGTTCAGCTATGGCTCAGTTATACCGAAATGGAGCTCAAGTCCCGAAATGTCCAACATGCACGCAATCTATTCGATCGCGCCGTAACTCTGTTGCCTCGGGTAGACCAGCTCTGGTATAAGTACGTTTACTTGGAGGAGCTTCTGCAAAATGTTCCTGGTGCCCGGCAAGTCTTTGAGCGGTGGATGCAATGGGAACCGGATGACAAAGCTTGGCAAGCGTACATAAAGATGGAGGAGCGGTATGATGAATCGGACAGGGCCAGTGTCATATATGAGCGATGGATAGCTGTAAGGCCGGATCCGAGGGTATGGGTGAAGTGGGCAAAGTTTGAAGAAGAGCGGGGGAAGTTGGACAAGGCAAGAGAGGTATTCCAAACCGCTCTTCAGTTCTTTGGGGACGAGGAAGAGCAGGTAGAAAAGGCTCAAGCAGTTTTCAATGCTTTTGCTAAGATGGAAACTCGGTTGAAAGAGTACGAGCGTGCTCGAGTGATATACAAGGTACGTCGTCACGCACATACTCTGCTGGGGCTTGTTCACAGTCTAAATAATAGTTCGCATTATCACGTCTTCCGCGATCAAAATCAGCGAACTTGTACGCAGCTTATACCAAATTCGAGAAGCAGCATGGTACACGGTCCATTGTAGAATCTACCGTGCTTGGTAAGCGAAGAATTCAATACGAAGACGAGGTTTCGCAGGACGGGCGAAATTACGACGTCTGGTTCGACTATGTTCGGTTGGAAGAAGGTGCCCTACGAACTTTGCGAGAAGAAGGGGGCACCAAGGAAGAGGAGGATGCAGCCATGGAGCGTGTGCGAGACGTTTACGAGCGCGCTGTTGCGCATGTACCTCCTGGACAAGAAAAGCGTCATTGGAGGCGGTACATCTTCCTCTGGCTTGAGTATGCTTTGTTCGAGGAAATTGAAACCAAGGTCTTCATTTCAATACACGCTAATTGTTCACTCTAACGTTATTTTACAGGACTATGACCGTGCACGCCAAGTGTATCGTACTGTCCTGAATCTTGTGCCGCACAAGCAATTTACTTTTGCAAAACTGTGGATCATGGCTGCTAGATTTGAAATCAGACAGTTGGATTTAATGGCAGCGCGCAAAATGCTTGGGACTGCCATTGGCATGTGCCCGAAGGAGTCTTTATTCAAGGGTTATATTCAACTCGAGATGGATGTATGATCTCCACTTATTTTTGGCTCTACGACTTACTGATATCATGTTTAGCTGCGAGAATTTGACCGCGTGCGGACATTGTACGAAAAGTACCTTGAGGTATGTCATGAAAATCACTTTCTTTCCTCGGCAGTGATGAAATATCTTTCATAGTACGATCCTACCAACTCAGCGGCGTGGATCAAATACGCTGAACTCGAGACGGCTCTTGAGGACTTCACTCGTGCAGAGGCGATCTTTGAACTCGGAGTGTCTCAAGCATCACTATCGATGCCCGAAATCCTTTGGAAGGCATATATCGACTTCGAGGTTGATGAGCAAGGTGACCGGGAGAAGACGAGGTCACTTTACGAGCGCCTGGTGGTTCTCAGCGGACACCACAAGGTGTGGATATCCTATGCCGAGTTTGAGGGGTCAAGTATTCCCTTGCCTAGAGCCATGCGAGAGGAAGAGGAGGACGAGGATGCCGAACCTCGTGTTGTCGCTGGTGATCCTGAACTAGCACGACAGGTCTTTGAACGTGGCTACAAAGACTTGAAGGTTAAGGGCCTAAAAGCCGAGGTATGTCGAGCAGCTTTATAATCGGGTTGGAGCTAAACGGCTTTTATCGCAGAGGGCTGCTTTACTCGAGTCATGGAAAGCGTTCGAGCAAGAACGTGGCAGCGAGAGCGATGTAGCCAAGGTGGAAGGCATGATGCCGATTATCGGTAGGAAGCAACATGTCGACAAAGAGACAGGCCAGGTAGTAGAAGGTCAGCGGTCTACCCCGTATGTAGTACAGCTTTCTGATCATTCTGACACAGATTGGGAACTTGTATTCGCCGATGACGAGCGAGAAGCCAACCCGAGATCTTTCAAGTTCTTGCAGATGGCTCATGCCTGGAAACATTCACAGGCCAAGAAATCTGGAGGAACTGGTATTCTTTCCGGTTTTACTCCTGCGACGACCAGTGTACCCGAATCTACGCAAAATGACGATGTACGGATGGAGGACCGTAGGGAGCAGGATGATTCACATAGCGATGTCGCCAGCTCTGACGGCGAATGATGGTTGACCAGGTACCTGCTGGAACTCTATGTATTCTGTAATTTCTGAATGCATTTGCTTGTTGAGACTCTAGGCTATAAGCTTGCAGACATGACATGCGGAGGTAAATAACGGCTCGTTGTGCGCTTTGACATTTACCTTCGCGGAGTTCAAAGCGAAGGGGGGTCTCGTCTACCTTTTAGATATCTTATTCTTGGAAAACTCAAGTGAGTGGCGTAATATGCTATTTGTGCTTAAAATAATTAACAAAAGACAGTCAGACCCCAGATTTCCGAACACCGTCGTATGTGGGTCCACTGACCCACGAGGAGATATGACGTTGCACTGCCAAAGCGTATCCAGTACACTGGCCCCCAATTTGATTCATCAGCAGCCAAATAGAACTCGAAGCACATGCGACAATGCCTTTGAAAGGCAACCAATACAGTTTTGTGGGTCCAAGTGAAATTCTTCGGCTGATACGTGCACGTCGGGCAACCTCAAATTCTGTGATCGAAATAACGAGGCCAGCTGGGCGGAGTTAACCTGTGACAGCGGTGCTCGAGGCTGCGTGTTAATGGCGCTGCTTCCATCCACTATATCCTTTTGCGTGCGCGTCTGCCTGAAAACCGCGTCCCTCGTGTAATCGAGGAATGCTTGCGCACTGAGACATAGTATTCCCGGGGGAAAGACATGCTTGTGTGCCGCGATTTTTATTGGAAGATGCTTGACTGTTAATTCCCGTAAGCGGCCCACTCCCCCGGAACTCAATGGCTTAATGGTGTATGAGAATGTGGCGGGGTTCAGTACCCTCGATTTCTAGGGCCTCGTTTTGGTGGCTTCCTCGCCCCACTCTTGCCTCTCCTTTGGAGATCTATGATCATGGGCACTGGGTAACACCTAACAGGCAGAATAATTGTGCGCGATATCCGAATATGTGGCATTGCAGCTGATCTGCCCCCAAGCCACCCCCAGCCATGTCGGATATTACTATCGGTTCAAAGTATATCTCAGTCATTCAATGTCTACCAAGCACTGTTTAGGGTGGAATGAAGTAAGACAACAAAATAAGTTATGCGATTCATGTGTATTACAGATGTAGTGAGAAAATCGTCCACAGAATCGTCCCAGATACACCCATTATTTCTCCGAAACATTATGCTTCCGAGACATTGTTCGACGGCCTCCTTGCACACCATTTAAATCCTCTGCGCACTCTTCTAAAAATCTCAACCATACAAATCACCGCGCAGTGTAGTCCATATATGATAAACTGGAGGCTGATCAAGAAGCCAGCGATGAAACACATAACCAGCACAGCAGTGGGCCAAGCGGACCATGCAACTGAAAGTAGAAAGGCCATCAAGGCGCATGCTGACACAAACATGCATATAGCAGGGAAGACGTGACGATATGCAAAAGAACAGATATTTGCCGTATACGTCACGAGCAAGTTTCTGGGGGGCTCTGAGCATTATGTTTCCATATGCGTAATCGAGACTTACCTGAAACTTTTTAGCGTTGCTCCGCTATACACCAAGAGAAACCAGCCATCAATTGCGAGACCAATGCCTGAAGCGACGCTCCCCAGAGCTATTGCGCTTTGGGCGAAAGTATTGACAGAGAATAACGAGCTCGATGAAAAACCGAACACAGCCCGCGTCAAGCCTAGGAAAGCAGATTAATAATGGCGGAAAGAATTCATTATTCACGATGCATATACCCAGAAAGAGCGACCAGCTATATATAATGAAAGTTAAATTAGGACAAAGTAGAACAGTAATAGCATCACGCACCGATGCTCCCACAAAATACCATTCAGACGTAAGTTTTCTCCAAATACGCTCGTACTCAGAGTCACTAGCGAGCCCCTCGAGTTCAGAATAAGACGAGAAGAGTCAACTAGGGCATCAACAAATGACAACGAATTGTCTACAGATATCTGCTCTGTGTAAATGGGCAAAAGGGAAGGCGCAAGGGAAACAACATTGGCCACAACACTCAAGTCGGGGTTGTCTGTAACGCAAAGCTGTCATAGCTGTCGTTTAACTGTTTGACATGTTCGTCGAGGGGGGCGGTCATCATCTGGTCCGAGGATATCCTCGACGGATTCGTATGCCGGATGATTCAGTGTGGACTGGAGGGG
>JABBWB010000624.1:0-17615 GCA_016628085.1 Suillus occidentalis
AGTTACTTAATGAACTTGAACAAAATATGTATATTAAAATAGCTCAACATTTTTTTGTGAACATGTCGAAGTTGAAATTTTGACCAAGTAGATTGACTTTGCCAAAGTCACTTAAGTGGGCTTTAAGTCTGTTCAAGGCAGCTTATGCAACATGTATTTTTACTGATGGGGTGAAATGATTGCTTGCACAAGATTTCTGTGATGGTGGTTTCACGCAAATCTGACATCTGCAAATTTGCGTGATTTGAGAGGTTGATTTCACACAAATCCGACATCTGCAAATTTGCGCGATGTGAGGTGTGAAATATTTGCATGCACAAGATTTATGTGATGGTAGTTTCACACAACATTGATACATAAGGACTACTAGTCCAACACCCGTTGTGCCTTCAGCACAGGAAGCCAAAAAGAGCACTTCGCACTCTTTTGTGGCTCCCTGGCCTCAGCTTCATCTGAATTTTGTTGACATTTACTTGATTATTTAAAATCACATTGGAACAAAATTTTGAAATAAAAATTTACATTTTTGAGCACATTGTTGGCAACCATAAAGTAAAAGTACACATCACATTAGTTGGTTCTCTATATAAAAGTACATGCGATTTTAATCGATGGGAAAAAACCATTCTCCCTTTCTTCTTAAGATGACACATAAACCAGCCAAGTTTAATATTGTAGGTAGTGTCCACCATAAGGCCCCAGCCCACAGGACAATAAACAAGGATTAAAAATAAATAATAAAAGTTTCACACAAATCTGATATTTGCAAATTTGCGTAATATGAGGGGCAAAATATTTGCTTGTACAGATTTGTGGATTTTTAAGGGGTTGATTTTACACAAATCCTGCATCAGTGGATTTGTGGATTTTTGAGAGGCTGGTTTCACACAAATCCTCCATTGGTGGATTTGCGCGGTTTTGGGGGGTTGGTTTCACACAAATCCTTCATTGGTGGATTTGCACGTTTTTGAAGGGTTGGTTTCACACAAATCCATCATTGGTGGATTTGTGGATTTTTGGGGGGTTGATTTCACACAAATCCATCATTGGTGGATTTGTGGATTTTTGGGGGGGTTGATTTCACACAAATCCTCCATTGGTGGATTTGCGCGTTTTTGGGGGGTTGGTTTCACACAAATCCATCATTGGTGGATTTGTGGATTTTTTGGGGGTTGATTTCACACAAATCCATCATTGGTGGATTTGTGGATTTTTTGGGGGGTTGATTTCACACAAATCCTCCATTGGTGGATTGCGCGTTTTTGGGGGGTTGGTTTCACACAAATCCTTCATTGGTGGATTGCACGTTTTTGAAGGGTTGGTTTCACACAAATCCATCATTGTGGATTTGTGGATTTTTTGGGGGTTGATTTCACACAAATCCATCATTGGTGGATTTGTGGATTTTTTGGGGGGTTGATTTCACACAAATCCTCCATTGGTGGATTTGCGCGTTTTTGGGGGGTTGGTTTCACACAAATCCTTCATTGGTGGATTTGCACGTTTTTGAAGGGTTGGTTTCACACAAATCCATCATTGGTGGATTTGTGGATTTTTTGGGGGGTTGATTTCACACAAATCCATCATTGGTGGATTTGTGGATTTTTTGGGGGGTTGATTTCACACAAATCCTCCATTGGTGGATTTGCGCGTTTTTGGGGGGTTGGTTTCACACAAATCCTTCATTGGTGGATTTGCACGTTTTTGAAGGGTTGGTTTCACACAAATCCATCATTGGTGGATTTGTGGATTTTTTGGGGGGTTGATTTCACACAAATCCATCATTGGTGGATTTGTGGATTTTTTGGGGGGTTGATTTCACACAAATCCTCCATTGGTGGATTTGCGCGTTTTTGGGGGTTGGTTTCACACAAATCCATCATTGGTGGATTTGTGGATTTTCAAGGGGGTGATTTCACACAAATCCTCCATTGGTGGATTTGCGCGTTTTTGGGGGGTTGGTTTCACACAAATCCATCATTGGTGGATTTGTGGATTTTTGAGAGGTTGGTTTCACACAAATCCTCCATCAGTGGATTTGCGCGTTTTTGAAGGGTTGGTTTCACACAAATCCATCATTGGTGGATTTGTGGATTTTTTGGGGGGTTGATTTCACACAAATCCTCCATTGGTGGATTTGCGCGTTTTTGGGGGGTTGGTTTCACACAAATCCTTCATTGGTGGATTTGTGGATTTTTTGGGGAGTTGATTTCACACAAATCCTCCATTGGTGGATTTGTGGATTTTTTGGGGGGTTGATTTCACACAAATCCTCCATTGGTGGATTTGTGGATTTTTGAGAGGTTGGTTTCACACAAATCCTCCATTGGTGGATTTGCGCGTTTTTGCTGTTCTAGACATACCATAACCAAGGAATAACCCTAATGGACTTACAAAATCATGGTTAGAATAGCACTCAGGCGTTGCGCTGTAAATTCGTGCATTAGGTTTTCGAATGTAACGAGAGTAGATAAAGGGAACATACCGCTTTAGCCTGTGTGAGAGGAACATCGACAACATTAGACTGTGCGTGGCCTCCACGAACGGGCCACCAGGATGATGGGTGGGGCACGCGGGCTGCGAATTTGGTAGGTGGAGTGGCAGACAAACGAGTGGTTGGCAGTGATCGAGACTGAAAGACATTAGTCGAACATGTGATAACAGTGTAATGAATACTCACGTTCTCGCTAGAATTCATGTGCGAACGTCCCTGAGTTGAGGTCTGCCCCGAGAGAGAACGGGGTAGGGGAGATGTAGCAGAGAACTGCAACACAAGAAGCAAGAGAAGAAGAGATACATCTTAGGGATCGTGAGGTTGATCATGGTGCACCGGGTTCGTGTGAGAGAAACGAAGAAGTTTGGCGAGGCGACCGAAAATGGGTTGCTGTTGATCTATTATAGGCGGAGGTCTCTGCACGATAGGTATGGCATGTATTGGTGGTCTGCGGCGACTACGAGTTGCATCAGACTGGAATGATGGTTACCGATGAGCGGGGAAATAAGTAACAAATGAAATGCTCACATCTAGTAGATCACCGAGGGCTCGCTTTTTGCGTGCGATGGTCTGTGAGGAAATGGGAATGCGTACACGGGCCCAGTAAGAATGTCGGGTGGAGTATCGCAGATGCAGATCCTGTGATCTTTGGAGGTTGCATAAGCTAGGGCCGGGTTGGATGAAGGGACAAAGGTGCACGTCGTGTAAGCTAGTTTGCGCGAATCGAGTGAGAGGATAAGGATTCCTGTATTCTGAACGTTGAAGGAAGCGAGGAGTTGGCGGGACTCGAAAGCCCAGAGCTTGATGGTAGTATCATGTGAAGAACTAGCAAGGAGAGCACTACCAGATAAGAGTGCTAGACCACTGACAAAGTCGGTGTGTCCTTCAAAAGAACGAGTAGATAATCTTGGCGTCGACATCCTCGGTGAGGCTGTTAATGCGGCCAAGATGCTTTGGTTCTTGTTTGTCCATAATATTGGCGGAAATGGGATTGGTAACTCAACCATCCCAGACGAAAAATTGGTCATGGCAAGGCGTCTCTGCCAAAGTATGGCTACAGCACCCTCAGTTCGACGACCAATATTCAATCTTTCCGTATCTTTCTTTTCACCTTACATACTTGCTAGAACCGTACAAAAGCCGGATCCTCTACGATGCCCTTTTCCTGGCCACTTCTCCTTCTTCCTCACCACCATGTCCGCCTATGCTGCTCATTCAAGCAGCAATGGCTCAGTCGAAAAGATCGACTCTGAGAAAACTGCTCGTAATCCCTTTTTCCCTTCCGAAATTCCCACTCTCTTACTCACTATCTCTCTAGTTGCCATCGGTGCTCTACCCCTTGCTGATTTTGATGACCCAAACATCAACAAGGACGAAGCCGTAACTGGCGTTCTAGGTGAGTCCTTCATATCCAGTCCTACATTTCACTAACAAAACACATCCAGAGGATGACTCCCCTTACCCTGAAGTCCGTTCAGCCGTCGCCAACACCGATGATATGTCCATACCCGTTAGCACTTTCCGCGCTTGGCCTATGGGTCAGTCTACATTATTTCTTTACCCTTCTTTTACCTTATCACAATTCAGGCTTTTTCTGGGTCATCATTATCCCTGGTTTGAACCAGTTCTTTTCCCGTTATCCCTCAGTCAACACACCGGCATGGTCGTCCAACTCTTATCATTTCCCATGGGTCATCTTTGGGCTGCAATCATTCACAATGTCAAAATATTCGGCGTCCACTTGAACCCCGGTCCTTTCACGATCATGGCTACCGTCGGTTGGCAATCTGCATATGTCGTACGTCCACTTGTTTGATTTTTCACCAACTTAATTAACTTCTTGCCAGACTGACAACGTTGCCGTGCAAAGAGTCTTTTACGGTCAAACTTTTAACTTTAGCTGTGAGTGTCTCCACTGTCAACAGATCAAGAGAATGTCGTTTCCTTTGCTCATGCTATCGCAGCACGCTTCGGATCCGTTGATCTTCCCACCGCACGTATCCTCCCCGACGAGCAACAACAACCATCACAAAATATTCCTTTACCACCCAAACCAACTCTTCCACCACCCTCTAAACCCGTATCATCATCACCATCATCATCGTCATCCACCTTCACTCCAGTCAACCCATCCGACCTAGCAGCTTACGTCGCGGACCCCTCCATTCTCATCCTCGATATCCGCCCACATGCCGCCTATACCGCAGCCCGTCTTCACCGAGCCCTTTCCCTTAGTATACCAAGCACTCTCATCAAGCGCCCTCTCTTTGGTCTCTCCAAACTTGTTCAGATGCTTCATTCATCATCTGCACGTGCAAGATTCGCAGCGTGGCCAAACGCAAGCCATATATTGGTATATGATGCCGACTCTGTCCTCGTTCCTGACACCAGTAATATTGCTGGCCTGCTCAGAGAATTCCGTGCAGAGGGTTTCACAGGCGAACATGCCTGGGTAAAAGGTGGATTTCAGGCCGTGTGGCGAGAGGCACGCCACTGCGTCACAACCGATTACCCTAGTCCGGACGAGGACGAGGCAGATGGCACAACATTCTCTGGAGCACTGCGCACAAAGCATCTTCCCAAGGCCACCTTTTCGCTTTCAACCACAACAGCTGCAAACGCAGCTTTGGGCACACTGGCAGTCACAAACGCTGCTAACCCTTTCTTCGATACCATCCGCCAAAACTTGGAACTCAGCCAGGGAATCACAGAACGTATTCCCCTCCGTCTTCCCAGGCGTGTACGGAGACGCATCAATGACCTCCCATTTCGTTGGCTTCAAGATATCGCTGGTCGTTCTGCCCTTCGTCCTTCTCACTCTTCTTCATTTCCAGGGGAAATGAGTGTAGGGAGCGGCAGCGAGAGCTCTGATGACCCACATGATTCTGATCCAGACTCGAATGACCCTGACGTCGAGGAAGGCGCTGAAACTCTTGCCATGCAGTTTTACCGCATAGAAGTAGCAGAGCAAAGGCGTCTGAGATCTGTCATGGAGCATCACGCAAGGGAAAGCGAGGTCAGTGCGTATGCTGCTGCTGGTCAAGCCTATACCTTGGGCGAGGGCGGGCAGGGTATTATCGGTGTCGGTGCACGCTCTGCCACTGTAGCAGGCATAAAGATCTGTCGTACGTACTCGGCCTCTCAGGCTGTAACTCCCTTCGAATGCTTGGTTGTGCAACAATTGTATGCCCCCACATCCCGTCTTCATTGTTTATCGATATTGACTCATGTTCCGCAATAAAATGTTCACTGTTCCTTGACTCGTGCTTGAGCTCACTCGTGCTTTGCCAATGCATCCCTTAACTTGAAAGCGGAAGGATCAGTGTTACCGGCAGTAAACCCTTAAGTTCTCCTGCAGAGTCAAAGTTACATGCTGATTGAGAGTCGGAGACAATTCTGATATGTTCTAATAGTAATGTACATTGCAATAAGATCCATTAGTGGGGAGAATGTTGATGACGAGGGAAAGCAATCGTTAGATCAGTATCCCGCTGCGCGACGCTCGAGCTCGGCCATTCTAGCTCGCATTCGGTTTATTTCGACCTCATGCTCCCTCGCCGCTTCCTCCCTTTGCCTCCTTTCCTCCTCTACTCTCCTCTCCGCTTCCTCTCTTTTCCTCCTCTCTTCCTCTTTCTGCCTCCTCTCGTCATCAACCTCCGGTTGACGTTGCGCCCGTCCCTCTGCCAAAACTGCCATCCTCACCTTTCAAAACGAATAAGTAAACAGCCCAACCAATCCCAAAAAGAAAATAAACAACTCACCCGGCGCTCTTCCTCCTCCTTCGCCCTCCTCCTCTCCTCCGCCGCTTCCTCAAACCGCGCCCACTCAGCTCGATACTGCTCACACACCGTGTCAACACTCTCGGCCTTCTTGATAGGCTGACCCTTAAACCGAGAGCGCCCCTCGTTCAGAGGCATCTCCAGGCACCCAGGAAAAAGCTTCTTCAGTGCCTCCCAAACAGTGTATGCGTACCAATAGCATTGGTACTGCAACAACTCATACATTGGTGAATGCTTGCTGAGCACGCACAGCAGAATGGATACCTGCATCGCCGACGGACGAGCGGAAGCGGGAAAATCAAGTTCAAAGAGAAATTTATGCGGACCAAATTCCTGAGTGACGTATGAATTGATAGTAAAGCTGGAGTTGGTGGTTGGGGTGATAGTATCTTTCGCGGTAATTGAAGATACTGATGGCGAGACTACAGCTGCCTGCCCAACTGATCTAGATGAGCCAGTGGTGTTCTCTGCACATGTGCGCTCCAGTGTTAAGATAGCGACAGCGTGGTGTTGCGTTGGATGACGGAAATGGAGGAGTATGAATTCATGTTCAAACTCGGTGGTGCATTTGCCATAGACCATGCGTTCAAGCTTGCATCGTGCGGAAAGCTCGCTGGTAAAGAGCAGCGAGTGCCAAAGTCCTACGTCAATGTGACTAGGTGCGCCCGGGGTGAACACTCCAGGGGCGTCAGTTGGGGATGACATGAATGGGTGAAGGATCGCTGCGAGGAAATTGCGAATGCTGAAACGCTTGACGGTTTTGCTTTTGCTTTTGAAGGCCATTTCATTCGAGTTGCCTTGGGTGGGGACTAGGGTTGGGGCATGAGGTAGGGTGAAAGGTGAGGTGGTTTGGCATGTGTTTGGGAGAAGTCACCCTCGTCCTGTCAATCATTGTACTTGTGATTCTTGCTCCTTCAGGCATATCATTGCTCCGGGTCTGGACGTTTTATCCAAATCACATAACAACACAATCGAACATTCGATAACAGCCGGCGGCCCCAGTGGCACTGAAATTCAAAATCCAGACTCATAATCAAATTGGCCAAGGCAGCATGTACAATGGGAAAACATTACATAAGAGTGGCTGTACGACTGCCGAACTTTGATGGTACCACTATCATGATGATTTGATGTGATACTACTTTCTGTTAGTCTCCCCTAGCCAGACCATATAGAAGGAAGACAGTCGTTCCTTCTTGATTACTTTCTGTCGATATCGATCAATGGGCAACGAGAAGAAGAATACAAGTAAAGCACCTGCCAAGGCAGCGAAAAAGCAGAAGCCAAGACTTCTAAAAAAGAAAAGAAAAAGAGCAAAAAAACGACTGATGCACCTCCAGAGGATGAAGATTTGGAGGGTATCCTCGACAAGGTGACTTTCATCACATACATCCGAGATCGAGCTGACCCAACAATGCCTACTAGTAGATGAACCGCGAATGGGAAGATGCACATAAGGTCACGGAGGAATTAGTCGAGGGTCCACCTTCACGGCGCGCAAACAAACGCGACTCCAACACCGTGCCCAAGCGGAAACTATTTGTGGTGCATCGGAGGTGAATTCTTTAGCGATGACGGCAAGGTTTACTTTTACAACGATGTCTACCGCTGCGATCCTGGCGAGGATGAATGGCGCAAGTTCGTGAGCCCTACGTGCCCTGGGCCTCGCAGCGCACATGCCGTGGTCGCTTCGGCAGCTGGAGGAGGGAAACACTTCCTGTTCGGCGGCGAGTTTAGCTCATTGCATCAGAACACATTCCATCACTACAGGGACTTTTGGTGCTTTGATATCAGCACTCATTCGTGGGATCGCTTGGATACTAAGATCAGACCCAGTGTGAGGTCAGGACATCGGTGCGTTTGAAATACTTCCGTGCCTCTTCCAATTCTTAGCATGGTACAGGATGGCAATGTGGAAGCACTACATAGTTCTCTTTGGCGGTTTTTATGATCCAGGGCACCGCAGTATGTCTCCAGCATGAGATCCCGCTTGTTCATGTCGCACTAATGCATATGAAATATCAAGCCCAATATCTAAACGATACCTGGGTATATGACACTCAAGAGTATAAATGGCGACAAATTGAATTCAAGGATATCGATCGGAAACCATCGTACGTTGTTCCCTGTTTGACTCTGAATTGCACCTAGTCATATATTGATTACTGCGCAGCGCAAGAAGCGGGTTCTCATTTCTCTCTACGCCAGAAGGTATCGTTTTACATGGTATGTATGCAACTTTGTCATCAGATGCCACTTCCCTGTGATGCGTGCAGGAGTATTGTAAAGAATACACCAAGGGTAAACGTCCTGTCGGAGTGATGCTCGAAGATACCTGGTTTCTTCAGTAGGATGTTCCAGTTCCTGCTTCCTATCCCGCTTCAGCTTGTACACATCATGTCACTCGAAACTTCCCAGTCGTCCACGATCTCCTCGGATTCGCTGGGTTTGAAATGGGAAAGGCGAAAGAAACCATCCTTCGCGCCGCATATCCGGAGCGGCTGCACAATGGGGCTGTGGTCAGCCAAGAGTATAGGTATCTTGTTTGGCGGCGTGACAGACGAAGACAGAGATGAAGAGAGCCTCGAGAGCGTATTTTGGAACGATCTGTAAGTCATTGGAAGGAGTCCGAGTCAATGTGCGGGTTGTTCTTGCATGATTTCATACAGTGTCCTTGTGAGACGTTGGCTTGGCTTGCAGTTATATTGATTGTGGAACTGCAGACTGACCGAATTTTTCATAGGTACGGATACCAACTCGTTAGAAATGGGCGTTGGCAATCAATGGTACTCAAGAAACCGAAAAAAGCTGTCAAAGCCTGAAAGCGAAAGGCTGCAGCTGTTCAGCAGGGAGAATCCGAATTTTCGGACGGAGATGATGCAGTCAAGACCCAAGAGGCTAAGAACACCGAGGTCTGATTTCATTCATGCAGGCGGTGATAGATATTGAGATGAGACTAGCAGGACCCTGATGTTAATCCTGATGACCCAATACTGACGGCCCCGATACCACGGTACAACGCTATGCTAGCTGTGCTGAGGAATACACTGTACATGTACGTGGATCATTGTCATGACCATTGTGCACTGTCTGAATTGTCCTCCCTTGTCAGCTATGGCGGCATCTTTGAGCGTGGGTCAAGGGAATACACACTCGACGATTTCTATTCGATCCAGCTCGACAAGCTCGAACAACACACGTGCCTCAAGCACAGCGGCATCGTTATCCCAGCAGAGGGTGACGAGATCAGCAGTGACGATGACGACGACGAGGGTGTAGAGAGTGACGAGGGTGGTGATAGTGATAGCGAGACGCGGTTAGGGGAAGATGATGCAGTGCTCAATAAAAAGCTTGATGATAATCAGGATGCCGAAGAAGTTGACAAGCCCGTAGATGTGCTAGTGAGTGTAAGCATGATTCTGTTGTGTTGCGCAGTGAAATTGATGGAGCATCAAGCACCACGAGGTGCGTGCGCAAGCGACGGCGTTCATGGGTGTATCCAAGGACACGACGCGCTCTGCAGAGGATGTGATTAGGTACGAGTTCTGCACGATCGAACTCGTAATCAGCTCCAACCCGATGAGAACTAGGTCCATTTATGTTTGGTCGTTTCGACGTCGATAGAATGCAAGATGACCTCAAAAACCAGGAGCGACCAAGCTTCGTTCACTCATGTATTAAAACCTTGTCTGCACGCGACTACCGCATTTTCATTCAACGCTGCCTCATGGGATCACGTCGCGTGTTATGCAAATAGCATTTGAATTTTGAAACCCACCTTTGTTCAAACAAACAGTAAGTATTGGTCAACTATTCCCGTCCTCTTTGATCATGAACTCAATCAGGTCAAAAAATGCTAAGATGCCTCACAGTAGCAAGGTGTGTCCTCTCAATCCCGTGCGATGTCACCCGCTGAGGAAGCCATGTCTTTTGGACCTCAATACCCTGCAGCGCCAAGCGATAAAGAAGCTGTGTCTTCTGAATCAGACTTCCTTGCCACATTGCCCGCTGTAGAAGTTACACGCACTTTGCACGCACTGGTACTTTCACCTGATGCGAAAGACAATTGCGGGTGGAAGGATGGACGAAAGCGTCCAACGGTGGACAACTGACAATGGAAAGGTGATTGAGGGTGTTTGGACAGGTCACTGTCGTGGTCGCCCATTGGAGGACATATTGCGAGCGGGTCCAGAGATGGTATAATCCTAATCCGAAAACAAGACAGCAGCGAAACCGAGGTGGGCCTATTCAAGGCGGAACAGTGTAGGGTGAATGTTCTTGCGTATTTGCCTTCAGGCGACAGAATTGCATCAGGCGGGTTGAACGCGATGATTTGTATTTGGGATGGTACGATGGCTCCATACCTGAGTACTCATGTTGCTAATGTTTCTCCAGTAACGTTCCATCAAGTTGTGGCTATAATATGCAGACTCAAATAGTCTTCTTTACATCATTGATCAGGCGTGCAGTGCCGATAACGTTGCCTTCACGCCATCTGCGCTGGAGGTTCTGGATTTTGCCCTCGATACCCTGAAACGTTCCTTCATATGTGCTAATCTAAGGATCCCAATTTCGCAGCTCCTCACGTTATATCGGGTGTTGCCTGACTCCGAGGTACTCGAGGAAATAATCGCTATTGCAGTGACTTCATATCTTCTGCCATGCCATGATGGGCGGCCCCCACGAGCGAAGACCTTGGACTTTTCCTTATCGCTTCGATACCTACCAACATCTGGAAAATCACAGCTGACACCTACCGACATCTGGAAAATCACAACTGGACATACTGCCTGCTTTTTCGTCTCGAGGCTGTTTCAGAAGGTAATCTGGATGGAATCTACGTCACACATCGTGTCCGGGATGGTATATACTCAATACAATGGGCAAAGGAGTTTGTCGTGTGGTTCAATTCGGGAGCTTGGACGACCTTTCCGTTTGAACCTCTGCTACCAGCGTTGTGATTGCGCTCTTTGATCGTATGTTACCTCAACGTCGTCGCCCTGCAGGCCTGAACGTTGTACATCCGCTGTATCTGCATCTTAATCAAATCAGATGCAGCTCGCTAGCCAGCCTGCTGTCGACCGATTCACCCTCGAAAGCGTATGCACCGCCTCCTGCTTGTACTTATTTTCTCCACTGACCGATCGCGTGACAGAATTGAGCGTGGACTGCAATGGGGTATGCACCATTCCCTGACCCTGAAAGCGAAGATGAAAAGGACCGATTGATTCTAGCCTGATGAAGTGCGTTGGATTGAACTTTTCATGTACCTCGGCTAAATCATGCTTGCAGCGAAAATCGCCAAGCAAGGATTCATGGCAAAGGCATGACTTTGTAAAGCCTCCATTGACCGCCACCATCCAGAACCGACTTGCTGATACTGTTGCTCTCAATGACGGCTGGAGTGCTCACCCTCAAGGTAATGTTATCTTGTCCTCTTGTGCAGCTTCAGGCTCAGTATACGTTTTCAGTCCGTCGTTGTGAATCGAGCTCTGCAGAAATATACTTCAACACCCCCAGTTCTTGAAACTATGCGGTTCTGAAAACTCATCTCGAAGAGATCTTGTCATCCGTTATAACATCGCTCTATTCTGGCTCCACACCACCAACACATGTCATTCCACTTATGCGCATATACAGCGGGACCATCTCTACCTCGGATCGAAATGTGTTGAGCATCTTCTGCTTATATGGGGCTGAAAAGCTGACACCTACAGGAAGACGAGAAGTTGTCCTGGATGAGCAGGTTTACAATCCATTATTCGTGATTTTGTTCGTCGTCCAAAATGTTTGCGCATCATCCTCCGGCTTCGTCGCTCGAATGGGTGCAGACGTTCCGATCGAATTTTTTAAGTTTGCTTATCCGCTGTTTGTCTGCAACAGATGAAAAGATTCGTGAAGCCTCGCGCGGCTTGTTGGCAAGGGTGTGGAAATCTGTGGAGGTTCGTATGTTATTTTGTTGTTCGTTATGCTAAGGCGTCGGAATGCTCACCCTTGTCAGCTTTCAAACATGCAATAAAGGCAGCACGCGCTGTACATCTTTAACCTCCTGAAAAACCTAGTCAAACCCTCACCCAATGGTCCTCACTTGCGACTGCCTTCGTTGGCATCATCGATTCTATCTCACGCTCTTCGTGGGGTGTTTTATCCTTCCAATTTCATCTACTCACGTACGGCGCGTTTCCTTCTTCAGCGCCCGGAACTCGACGTGACCGATGTGCCAATGCTATACGACATGTTCTATGGAACTTAGGATGACTGGAAGGAAGAGCGTGGATGGATCGTTAGGTTCCTGTCTGACGGTATGACGAGCACAGAAGATGGGAAGGTGCTCAAACGCAGGCATCTTTCCAGTTTTGTGCAGAGCTCGGTTCGCGATCAAGCGTTGCGACGTGCAGTACTGGAGGTCTGTGGCGCCAACGCTCTCGTCAACCCTTAATTCGAATTATTTTACAGGTGCTTGCCGACCTGACTTCTAATGCCCAGGCAACGACTTCCCTGGTTTTGAAGTCATCTCTTCTGTCCTAGATAGAGATGGAAGTACAACTACCACAAAGCAACAAAGACGCCCTTGCTTGGCTAAGGATCCTTGAAAACATTCTGATCACAGCCAATGCTGCGAAACTGCAGCGGGCTACGAACAAGATACTCTGCAGACACTTGTCGCTGGTTTCACAGGACTGCAATAGCATGGGTCTTGCTTTCACTCCGTTTTGAAGCTCATTCTCTTTGTGAAGCGCCATTGCTCCCCGTTCTCCAACAAGCCGCTCGCGTGACGCTACGATTAAGTCTGGCGTCTCAAACCTCAACTTTTCACCTGTCGCATATTTCATGGCCGTAATCGGCATTCTCGAACAGGTGGAGCCCTGCATAGATTTTATCAAGTCTGGTTCTGTCAACGGACCTACCGTCTCTTCTAAGCTGCCGTACCACGGTCATGGGTTGGATATTCAACCACCAGTACCTGAACCCCTGCATGCGTGGGGCGGTATTATCGAGAGCAGAGCACGCTGTGCCTCTGTGGGTCAGGTTGACGTTGAGACCTGGGATACTGATAACGGTCACTTTTGTGTGGCGGTTGCAATATTGCACACACTAGTATTGGTAGATCAAAATGTATGGGACAGATTAGCTCGCAACCGAAAACCCAATTGACATGGCAGACCTGAGAGAAAAAAAGCAATATAATTGTCTTGTCCTCATCGACATCGAAGATTGAATATGCAATGTCTCCAAAGGGGATTGGGGTCCGGGTTTCCCGGTATGTGCCCATCGGGAGCTTTGTGCCGGCCGATTGTGCACCAAACGTCTCGGCACAGAAAGTTGCAAGGAGACGGCGTGACCGAGGGTTGTACCAGGCCGGCTGCAGTGACCACAAAGAACTAACTTGATGCTCCTCGTTCTGATGACCACCGATCTTCACGCACTAGGACCTGGGTCCTAGGAACATTTTGTGGGCATGCCAGTTGAACTGGGACTCCACGATCTGGATTTCAATTTCATCCTTTGTATGTCAGCATGCGTTCTTCAAGTTATGCCCCTTGTGGGATGAACCATTGGATCTTAGACTCGTAACCAGTCTGACTATGCGTCAATTTGAGATTGGCTACACCACTCGACTAACCGTGGTAGTATACGCCAGGCTGGTCACGAGCTTAATTGGATCTCGCGTTTCAGTCAAGGAGGTGGCTTATCTATCCGAACTCTGAGCAAACCTCGTGGAACGCGGACACATTCTCGATGTCAGACGCGCTCTGCGGAATCAAGACCAGAATGCTTGCATAGCAGGTGCGCAGGCTTATGATCAACATAGCGAAAATATTCACCTAGCCATCTAGTCCTGTCTACATTGCGCCTGATTCTATCTGTCAAGTCAGGAGAGACCGTTGCTCCTCGAGATGAAAGGTTTGCGCTTGCCATGCGGTGGATGGAGAGTTCGGCAAGCGCTCATGATATTTTTGAGATATGGCAGGGCCTGAGTCGGGTACGTGCATTCTAATCTCTTTCTCTTGGCGTTTTCACATTGCGATGCATTTGTCATCCAGTTTATCACTCCTCGTGTCTCTGCTATCCTCGGTCCTTACTCTGCTGTCCTCTCATTTCCCGTACCACTCGCACTGCGTTCCAGTCATCAAAGCGCTCTTGTCGCCAAAATGGCCAAAATGATGCATGAAATGGCATCATATATATCTGGTTCCAACGAACTTATCCTCGTTTCTTAGAAACTGTTGAACACTCGGAGGTGGCAGGGAACGGAAGACGCTTTTGAAGCGTTTCCATGGAACATGAAGGTGCGTCGACTTCCATACGATGGCAGATCCAAATTTACAAGAATTTAGACTTCAGACTTTGGTAAAAGTGTCGTATGAGGAGGAAAGGGAAGGGAGACATAGAGGATGAGCTCGCAAAATCTGGTACGCCCCCACAAAATCTGTAGACCTTGACCTTTCTGAATCTCGTCGATTAGACATCCGCATTCATTATGCCTTCTTTCTCTCCTTCATTGACCCCAAAACTTCCTCACTGATGAAATTGACTTTCCTCGAGCAACAGAGAGACATTCCTGTCTATCTTCTTGGCCTTTCTCAAGATTCGTATCTGGTCATTCGCAAAGTCCTTGAAGTGTGCTGGGTTGGGCTGTGGTCTCATCCAAAGGTGAAATGGACCGCAAAAATTGGACTTTTCTCTGAAATCACTGATGTGAGTGATACTTGACCTAGCAGGCGAAGAGTTAACGTCTGGATTAGCTTCTAAAATCGCACGAGCTTGCTGTCGCTGAAAATGCTGATGGTGACCACATCCCGGCAAACTTGTGCGCCATTTTCTCCTCGCTATTTGTACACGGCCAGGTCTGAGCATTTGTTTCAGAGGATGGTATCCTCGTGATGCTGATGCTGATTTCATCGACGCGCTGAAGAAGAGCAAGAACGTTTCATAACGAAAGAGCCTCAAGGTTAATGAAGACGCCAGACAGCAGGAACTTGCGTTGACATTCTGGTGGCATGTCCAGAGTTGGTCGCTGGGTATGCAGCGTCGCTTATGAAAGATCCCCATTGATGATCACTATTCTAGATACTGGCCTGCTGTAGGACTGACACTGGAGATTTGTCTATCATCGAGATGAATGGCGAATATCGCGTTCTTTGGACTTGTCATCTCCCAACCGAACCGTCCGAGTCTAGTATGCAGAGATTAGGAAGTCATTGCACGACCACGCCGAAGAAGACTGCCCAGCGTCCTCTCCACATTGCAGTTGGATCCCACATCCAACAGCGGTCGCCCCTACACCCAACACTGAACGATGACTTCATGTCCTTCTCATCAATCTCGACCCATGCACTACACGACACTACCGAGCTACTCGCAGGCACCCCCATGATGACCGCAGGTCGACGTTCACTTTTCGGGGAAAGGATGGATGGATGATGGTATCCAATCGTCGGCTCTCATTCTGGGTACCACCCGCTTCTCAAATGCACTAGTGATTGGGACAGAGCGAGATTTGAGCCACATGACACATGGGACGCGATGGCAGCACTGCTACAAAGAACGAGTCTCCTGCCTTTTCCGTTCCTCGCAGTCAATCAAGTCGATCCTTGTAGCTCTTGAATACGATGATCTGACGAATGTAACGGTATTGCCACCTTTCTGGACGACTGCGCGCAGCGATTTAAAAAAACACCGTATCGATTCTTGGAGGCTTTTGGAATGTTCTACCACGGAGAACTCAGCACTCGATGCGCTCAGTCCATTGGTCATACCTGTGCCTGCATGATTTGCTGCGAAACCAGCGGGAAAATTGCTCGCTCTGTCGGATGCTCTCGCCATTGCTGGGTTCGTAAGAAGGCTCGTGTCCAATTTTGGTGGGTAAGTGGAGAGACCTGGTATTTCTGCGTATCATCTCTGGGGAAAAGGATGATGCTACGATGCCCAAGAACTTGTACTCCCAGCATGCTTGTGTCACCGCTGCGATCCGGCGTGAAGTATCGATCATGCACAAGTGTTTCAGTCGTCTCACAGAGGTCCGTAGACACGCAGAGCCCAGCACAAGTTTCAGAGGTCGCAGACTTACGAAAATCGATGGAGTACCTTTGCGTGTGTGCAACGTTTATCTATTTTTTATTCCGATCGAAATTGACCGCATTTTTCTAGCTGAAAGCTCGAGTGTACGCATTCACAATGCATATGCTATGTGCGATTATGCAGAGGGCGATTATGCAGAGGGCGCTTGGAGAACTCTCGAAGGAAGGTTGCGCTCGGCTGAAGGGGTGTGTCCTATTGAGGGCAACATCTATCCATGCCCGAGTATGTCTAGAGATCTTCCGATACATGCAAGAGGTAATGTTCTGAATGCTAGCCCTTGCTCTCCTTCGTTAATTGTTTAAGCAGATCCATTTGCGTCTCTCGATTTTTCTCTTGATCCAAGTAGTGAGGTAGATAGGACAATAGTCTCCTCAATTTGTGCTTACTGGACGGAGTGTTTTGACATCTCGATTCAGTCAGGACGACTGCAGACTGTACGATGACTTCATGCGTGAGCATATATGTTACTAATGTTGATGTTTCTCCAGGGACGTTCCATCAAGTTGTGGCTACGTTATGCAGACTCGAGCAATCTTCTAAACACCATTGATCAGGCCTGCGATGCCGATGATGCTGTTCTTACGCCATCTGCGCTGGAGGTTCTGGAGTTTGCCCTCGATACCCTGAAAGGTTCCTTCATATGTGCTAATTCGAGGATTTCAATTTCGCAGCCCCTCAGGTTATATCGGATGTTGCCTGATTCCGAGGTACTCGAGGAAACGATCGCTGTTGCAGTGACTTCACATCTTCCGCCATGCCATGATGGATGGCCCCCGCGGGTGAAGACCTTGGACTTTTCCTTATTGCCTCGACACCTATCGACATCTGGAAAATCACAACTGGGCATACTGCCCGCTGTTTTCGTCTTGAGGCTGTTTCAGAAGGCAATCTGGAAGGAATCTACGTCGCACATTGTGTCCGGGCTGGTGTATGCTCAATCTAATGTTGCAAGGGAGTTTGTCGCGCGGTTCAACTCGGGAGCGCGGACGACCATTCCGTTTGAGCCTCTGCTACCAGCAGTGCATGCTGTTTTGGATTCCCTGGGTGGTGACGCCATTGATTTGTTTCATGATAACATTGTGATTGCGCTCTTCGATCGTATGTTACCTCAGTCGTCGCCCCGAAGGCCCAAGGCAGTTGTGCATCCGCTGCATCTGCATCTTAATCAAGGCAGGTGCAGCTCGTAAACAACGGCTCGCCAGCCTGCTGCAAAAGAACATGCAAACGCCTTGCTGTCGGTCAATTTGCCCTCGAAGCGT
>JABBWB010000625.1:0-17522 GCA_016628085.1 Suillus occidentalis
CAATATTTTATAATACCCTCAGCCCACCCGTCTAATTTAATGTGTCTGGGCCCATCCGTGAATGTGATACCAAGTACCTACCCTTCTATCTGATACACATCTACCTTAATACACCCATCTGCATTATATCCAACTACCTCGGCCCACCCGTCTACCCAATATTCATATACATCGGCCCACTCATTTACTCTACATATTCCCTGCATGGGCCCACCCGCCTCCATCAGGAATAATTTACCTCCCGGCCCATCCGTCATAGTCGAGGATAATTTTGCCATGGGCCCATGGTCCGCTGGCCCGTATCATACGGGATATTATGCACGTCCGTTCCCTCGTATTATACGGAGATTGGTCACTGTAATATGTGACCATCACTAGCCTGACGAACTGAACCTATTTTTCATGACCATCACAGGCAAATCCAGTCGACAAACCTAAAAGTGTGACACTTCGTACAACTGCGATTTTCAAGAAAATTACTATGCTACGACCCTAATGCTGCTCAAACCCATCATATTGTTTGTTTGCAACACATGTGCACTTGCCTCTCCCCAACTGAACAGGTTCTTCAGACATCAAGACCTCCTCAAACATATCAGCAGCAGAGTTAACAACCAGTGACCCGTCCACATCAATTCTGTAACCATCAGGTGTGCACTTCTTTCCAGATGCAACAAACTGCAGGAGGAGCTCCAGCGGAGCCTCATCACCTGGTTTGTCATCATTGTCATCAATGGTATCCTCAGGCACCAAAGCAGAGACAGCCGGATCTTCTGAGTCGCTGGCAGGTTGATGGCATGATTGGATACATGCCCACATATCTGGAGTTGTCCGCGGTAGGTCACGAAGCATGCGACATGCTTCGACACTTGTCAGACTGTCGAATGAGAGATTAAATGTGTTGTCTGCACAAGCTGAGCAGAGTGAGAATGCCTATATCCCATGTCAACACTCAATGATACATGACAAGAACTGATCTCACCTTTTGTATAATTTCGGGCTTGTTGATGAGCTTGAAGGCCTCAACAAACTACTGTACAGAACGATCATGAAGTGCCAGTTTTGTCACATCAAGTCGAGTATCATCTGGAGTTGTTCCATCCACAAGCTGAGTTACTATTTCTAAAACAATATTGCTATACTGCAGCTCTTTGATAGCCAGCTTGAGGGGGCATTGAATGCCGGTGTCGCAGGGCTGTGCAACACCAGTTGTACCTGCAGGGACAAAAAGATAACAGATCCAATCATAGTTGGCATTGAGCCAGGTGCAAAACACAATAGAATGATGAACTACCCAACAATCGAGCTGCAGGATACATGGCTGATCAAGTGGGACACCTCGTTGCCATTTTTTCTCCATCCAGAATGGTACCAGAATTCCAGTAATGTAGGTGCACATGGTGTCAAATGTGGACCAGTATATGTCTGTGTTGGAGAAAACAAACTGAAAGTTCATTGCAAGTGCTTCGTTGTATGATGGTGCTTTAGACAATGGGAGGGACCATTTTGTTTTTCCATCATACACCATGTGAAAAGGGAGGAGATTGCCACCTGCAGATATACCAGTGAGAAGTGTACAAGCATGTTTCTCTTCCTGGCCAATGATGGAAACTTGTTTCGAGCCAATCAGCTCATATGTACTGCCACCTGCAGGCTGGTAAATAATGTTGGTTTGATCAATGTTGACGAGGAACTCTGGATATGTGATAACATCATCACGGATTATGAGAGCAATTCAAAGAAACTGCTCTAGACAGACTTCATCGATGTTTGGAGGTAACTTTTGTGCTGCTCGAGTCCCTTTGCGCATGGTGTACTGCAGCTGATCATACAGAAACATCTGGACCCATGAGTCTGAACATTTGAATATGGAGCTGTCTTTTGCCTTTGCCACAAAAAGTTCTGGCAAGTTGTGACAAAGAACACCAACAATGAGACCTCGACAACAAGATGTGCTGAGTGCGACACCAACTTGGCAAAGTGTGCGTATCTGGTGGACAATTTTCTTGACTGTGTCAGGATATGGCGAAAGGATGCTCATTCGTGTGACAACACCTGATGCCAGGTTGCCCCTCTTTGCACATTCTACAACTCTGTCTTTCCACCTTGGATGTGACCCTGTGTGATCAATCCAACAACCAACAACTTGAGGTGTAAGAGACTGACAGTGTGAATCTAGTTGTTGTGCATGATAACATATAGCATGGGGAGACATTGTGAGTCCAGCACTGAGACCCGCCGCTTTGAGAATTGTTGGCCAAAAGATAGGGCTCTGCCAATTGACATGCTGAGCATCCACAGGCTCATGTACTCGTTTTTGACCTGCATGGGATGGTTTCTTGACTCAATGAAGTTCCTCCTTGATGGAATGATGTAGATGTGAGAGCTCCGCAAGAGACTGACTTGGTTGGAGGGCAGACATATCAGGATCATCATCTGAGAGGACTTGAGCATCATACACAGATTGTGCTGACTGTTTCAACTGCTGGCACATCAGCATTTGTCTTCTATCAGTAACACTATCAGACATGAACCTCTTTGTTACAGTAACGTTGCCACCCCTATCTTTTCTCCTATCTCCTTGGACTTATGGCCGCGTTGCCTTGTATTCGTATAGCCTCAGCTACTCCTATGCTTTACCTTTGATTCGGTTCGTCTTATCTTTGACTCGTCTTATCTATGACTCGTCCTATCTCTGACTCACACCCTTAACCCTTGGACATGTGGCTGTGTTGCCTTGTACTATATCGGGCCTTTGCCTACCTTTCTGGTATCTTTTGTTCTCGTACATACCTGACAAGCCTTCCCTAAAGTCATTCCCCATTCCTATATAAGCTTGTCATGTACTGTAGTAGTTCCCCACTTTAATCTACTTGGTTTTACCTTGAAACCTGATCCTCACTTAAGCTTCACAACTTAAGTGTCTATCTCTGATTCTATCTTTGAGCACTCCTCGTCAATAGCCTGATTATCGTCTGTCTTAGAGGTGCCAGCCCTCTAGACCGAATCCTTGATCCTGCCTTGTACAGTATTAAGCCCATAAAGCCAGTATCATTCCAGAACCCCTTCTTGTCTGAAGGCGGAACCACTTGTCGAAGATATCCTTTGCGAAGGACGGTTCTCTTTTGAACCATCGGCAAGAGACCCATCCAAGTTCATAACACTCTTTTACACGATCTTGGCATGCACGCTGACGATTCCTATCATTTAGACACTTCTGGTATTTATGTTCAGTGTCCTTGAGAGCTGCTGAGAATATGGCATCACGTTGCTTGTCTTTATGTTCGAGGTCGCACTGATGGATATCTGCAAGGTGGTCCTTGCATGAGACAATGGAAAAGTGCTTGAGGAGCCCTGTCCTAGGCATTGACGGTGAGATGCGATAATTAAGCATTATTTTTGGATGTAACTTGAGAGTTGTGGCTGGAGACTGTGCTAGTGGAGGGGGGGGAACCAGGTGACAGAGGTGCCAGAGAAAAAGAGCATGAATTGGGCAATGTTGCGAGGGATGAATAAGGTGATGAAGGAGAGTAATCTGACATACATGCATCATTGTCCTCGGAAAAGTGGGCATGGAGGATGAGGATGAGTTCCTGTATGCAAAATAAGTCCTTTTTCTCATCCATGAACAGAGGGGTATTGAAGAACTGGTGACATATGATATTTATCATGGCAATTGTGCATGAGTATGCATCCTCTTGGCAGCCATGAGGAAGTATGGTGCCTTGCGAAAACAGCCTAAAACCATGCTTGCACAGCCAACGTTGAATTGAATCAACATCAGCTCTCAGCCATGGCCAATCCAACGAATCTCCATAGCGTATTTCTCTGTTCTTCGCATCCACCAAAAACACCATCCAATGAACCCCATTGATATTGATAGGAAATATGATGGATGCAAGCTTTCCATCATATAATGAGTCACCCAGTTCACGGATCCTTGTGAAGCCCTTGTCAAGCATGTATCGAGACCAACATGTATTGTCATAGTGCAATGTTGTCACAAATGTCAACTCTCCAACAGCCATCATCTGATGGAGTTGAGGATCACACTGAATGTGGTGCGAGATCTCATTGACCATGGCGTTGACAAAGCGGCCTTTCATTGGTGTGGAGTCAAGGAATTCAGCAAGATTGGCAGTCTGAAGGAATGCACCAGGGCCTCACAGCATTGTATCCCATCCAAGAGTCTGCAATATGTGAGATATTTCATTGATGGCAGTGGTGAGCTCAATATCAGGATTACCAAGGCCACAGTGCACTAACCAACTACATGCTAGAGACCATTTTTGCTTTGAGGCAATAGCACGACCTACATCATGCCAATATGTAAGTGCCCAGCATGGCAAATTGCCTTCCAGCGGAAAGCATGGGTCACAAACAGATTTTGCTCCATTTTGTACAGCCTGATCAAATGCATCCAGAAGGCAAGATGACAAAGGGAGAGGTGGGATGGAGCGCTGAAGGAAGCCACTGGCAATATCGGAGATGTTGCAATCATCAGGAGAGAAAAACTTGCAGATGTCAAGTTCAGCAAGTGTGGGATCAAACTCAGGAAGAGTTGTAGAGTGGACAAGAGCTGATACAGGGAGAGTTGGGAGAGGGATGAAACATGCAAAGCAAGGAGGTGGTTTGAGAAGGTGATCATTCTGTTTTGCTGATATGACAATAGGAACTTCAGTGTCCTGTTGTCCTGTTACTTAAGGGTCTTATATGAATTTGTGTATAATGACAACACTATTATACACGGAAGACTTCTTGCCAGTCCTTAAGTATGCAGTCTACGACTTTTCTAGTTTTCGTGGTAGATAATGTGGTGAGTTCTTGGGAGGATTTAGTTTGTTGTCCTCTTCTTGTCTTTGTACAAAAGCACAATATAGAATTCGGTGGAAGATTTGTCTGTGTTCTGGTAAATTCGTGGAGGTATGTTTCACCCTAGTAGGTTGTGTTTCAACCTATGAAAGTCTGTTTCAACTTTGTCGTGTTCTCATAAGCCTAGTCTTGAGGGCTGATCGTAAGTTGTATAGCGATTCACAGTATACAACAAATAAACATAATACGATAGTTGCGTGGCAATTAGCAGCAGGCAACTATTAGAATGATGCGATAGTTATACAGTCCACCCCTGTAAGGCTCTGTATAACTTTATATTTGAATGATGAAAGTCAATCCTTGTATATCAACAGATCCCTTAAATGAATTAACGCTAGGATGGTGATGAGTATGACTTTTGATGATTGAATATGATAGTTGATACAAGAAACCCCTGAAAGGTGTGTACAACTATAAATAGAATTCTTGAGGGTACTTCAAGGCTTGGCCTGCACTTTAGATTCTTATGTAATCACACTTGGATTTGAATCTTTGGTAAAGTGGGAAGTTATCATTTGTGTGTAAAAACAGGGTCCTTATATACATTTTTGAATCCCCTTACATAAGCATGATTATATCACCACCATTTGAAATTGTGGTGAGATCCAATCTGCTTTGAGTAAGCTGTATTACATACAAATATCAAATATGACAGACCATTTCCAATTGTGGTATGTCACATGCCAGCATGAGTCAGTATGAGTCAATATGAGTCATATTTCCATGTATGAATCACTTGTCCAGCATGACTACACATGGCCAAACAAATACAATCACCATCCAGAAAATATACCAGTCACATGATGAACTGACATAATCTGGTGGCTGAAAGGATGCCAAATAGAAATAAATGTGGCTGAACTTTGAAGGCCAAACAAAAATAAACAGAAGAGTGGCTGAACAAATAAGAATAGACAGAAGGTTATGTAATCACTATAAATACAAGGAAAGAGAACAAAGAAACTGAATGCAAGGCAAAACAAATACAAGGTAAGATGAATATGAAAAGCGAGAAATAATACAAGAATCAAGAATACGAGGCAATAGATTCAAGGCAAATGGAAAGGAAAATTGGTAGCAAGAGACTAGACAATCTCATGCACCTTCCTTATCATGTATATTATACAGCAGGTATGGTATCATTCACATACCATGCATGACACCGTGTGGCTGCAGGCACATTTGAAGCAGGATTTCTGTGAGGAAACATGTAGGTGATGGCTAAAACACAAACTGTGGAACACATACCTATGAATGAGATGGAGTATTGGGTGTCCAAACAGCAGGCTTCAGGCCACCAGAGAAGTAGTGTGAATCTTTGCGACTCCAGAGGCCCATCATTGCTGGACAGATATTCAAACAAAGTTGACAAACCTAAAATTAGGTTCATCACAGGTCACAACCACCAATGAACATGCTACAAATGATTACATAATGCTGTGTCGAAATTCTACAGTACCCTCCACAGGTAGTACTCTGGGTGTCTATACACTCTACCCGCTATGATACCTGATACCCCCTCTGTGGGTCCGGGTATATGTTCAGGTGCAGGTGCAGGTGTGACTTCTGGCACCCATGGGTTGACCTGCCATGCAGTTGCCTATATATACCTCATGCTTTGCCCCACGCATACTGTTGGATGTACAACATCAACTCTGTATTCCTTTCTGTCATGGACTCTATTAGATAGCTTATAATCTCATTGTGTCACACTGTTTGTACCTCAGCAGTTCTTTCACCAATGCTGAGGTATAGTTCTTGTTTATCTTGTATGCTGTCTTCAACTTACATTATCTCATCTCTAGACTCGTCTATTAGGCACTGTCAATGTCAGCGGTTCTTTCACCAATGCTGAGACTTGTCTATTAGTTTCTAGTAGTCTACTTTCTACACATACCTCAGCTGTTCTGTTTACAATGCTGAGAACTTGATTCTAGTTCAACTTCTAAAAATGGCTTGTGTATTAGTCTTATTTTCCTGTGGTCATCAGATATCAGTAACATTTGCAATCAATTCTCTTTACCATAGCAGTCTCTGCTGCAAGCAGCCTCACATTATTTTTAATCAGAGTTAAACACCTCAATTCTCCAACTAAAATTTATTCAACATCCCATTGAGCCGTTATGTCCCAAAAATGAACATCTGCGTATAAACCACCACCCCTCCAAACTGTCCATGTCAACAACACCTTCATTGCCTCACTTTGATCTCGCGACCTTTCAGCATGACCTCAACATCTCCTTAGCTGGAGAGGACAAATGTCCTTTGAAGATCGAGGCTGCTGGACACAACCGGCAATTGCAAGCAGATGTGGTAAGATTTAACTCTTAACTTGACCACAAGCACTAAGAACCATTTGAAAGATGTCACTTGATGAGGTTGATATGGACCCAGAGCACAACAAGCAATTCCTCATTTACACTATTAATGTGGTGTATGCAAGCTATGCTGCAGCGCAGCATCGAGTGCGTCAGTACAGTCAACTCCTGACAATCCTGAAACGTGAGGAGGATGAGTGGGCAGGGAAGGTTGAGCAGACAAGTGATATGATGCCAGAGTACAAGCCTACTTGGCTTTTACAGGCACTCTGAATGTTGTTTGTCCCCGTTGTGTCCAGCTTGTTCCCACAAATAGTGTTTTTGCCTTCCTTACAACCAACTTCAACCTCGTAGCTTTGTTTAATTTGTAACAACTTATAACTTTTTTTACCTCGTATTTGATGTCTATGTACACTATCATAGCCAGTGCTTCCTGTATCATTGCAATTGGAGAATGTCACCAGTTTTCGAATAGGGCAATACCTTATTAATCGCAGAGTTACTTATCTATAATGTTTGCGCTGGCAATGGAAGTTTGGCTGCTTCTCAGCTTGTTCTTGACACTACTGGCGTGACCTCAATGTTGACAGGAACGACCTACTTGGTCTTTATCATGGTGTGCAGCCACAATCACCATGGAATGTGTCTACATCAACTGTCCTGGACTTTGCTTATTGTTCTCATCTTTTTAATGGTGTCCTGCGGTGCGCTGCATTGCTCTTGGGAAAAGAAAACAGATTTTCGCAGACTCAATAAACATCGAACAATATGCAAACATTACCAGAAGGTGAGCCACTTAGCAGCACAGAAAAGGTGGGACCAGGCAAAAGAGTCAATTCAATCATTGAAATCACCGCCTGCAACGACTAGTAGCACTAGGAATCCTGTAAGTAATGATCCTGTATAAGTTCGACCCGACACCTACCTTCTGATTCACAGCTTGGGCCTATCTTATTTTCAAATCATTGTTTGAAACCTATTGCCCATTGTGACCCTAGGGCACTCCGCAACCTTACTGAATCAATCAATTCAGGCAGCACTTGTCATTGTCCCGATAGCCCAACCTTGGCATTCCATGTTTCAGATATTCCAATGGACGATGCCACTGAATGAGACAATGATAGCATTCCAGGTGTGCGCCTTCATAAGTCTAGTGTTTTGCATGCTAATTGAGCACGTCAATTCAGCCAGCACTGTTTGTGCTAATGCCTCAACTTCCACGTTTCAGGAGTTGGATACTTCAGATATCACAATGGAAACTGCTCCTGACTGAGATCATAATGGTAGTTCAGGTGTGTACTTTTGTAATTGCGGTATATGTTACCAAGGCACTTATGGATTACCAGTGGATGCTGGTCGATATCCTTCGCAACGCATGTCTAGACTAGTTCCACGACATTACAATGATCTTCTACCTGCTGATGAAGATACCAATCCTTCAGATTCCTCTGCAAATAATCCACCATCTCAAGTGAGTCGGAACCCACCTCAGCGCAAAATTCACACATATTACAGTGACCAATCTCCGTATAATACGAGGGAACGGACGTGCATAATATCCCGTATGATACGGGCCAGCGGACCATGGGCCCATGGCAAAATTATCCTCGACTATGACGGATGGGCCGGGAGGTAAATTATTCCCGATGGAGGCGGGTGGGCCCATGCAGGGAATATGTAGAGTAAATGAGTGGGCCGATGTATATGAATATTGGGTAGACGGGTGGGCCGAGGTAGTTGGATATAATGCAGATGGGTGTATTAAGGTAGATGTGTATCAGATAGAAGGGTAGGTACTTGGTATCACATTCACGGATGGGCCCAGACACATTAAATTAGACGGGTGGGCCGAGGGTATTATAAAATATTGCATTAGACGGGTGGGCCCAGACACATATTACTTAGACGGGTGGGCCGGGAGTGTTTTATAAAATATTGCATTAGACGGGTGGGCCGAGGGCGTTGTACGGGATATTGTATTAGACGGGTGGGCCGAGAGTGTTTTATAAAATATTTCATTAGACGGGTGGGCCGAGGGCGTTGTACGGGATATTGTATTAGACGGGTGGGCCGAGGGTGGTATAAAATATAGACGGGTGGGCCCATGTGCATCATAATTGTAGACATGACGGAGCTGAGGTAGTTGTACATCCACCAAATCAGAGGAGGTAATAAATCAAAGTTACCAAGTTCCCGGAGCAGCAGGTGATCTCCTGACAATGGCCTTTGATGACATTATGTTGTCTTGCAGAACATCAAATCCCGAGTGCGAGGCTTGTGTTGCCCTACGAGAAGCCAAGTTCCGACCACCGAAATTCGAGTGAAGCATACTGAGTTCCGAGTTCCGAGTTCCGAGTTCCGGGACCTCGGACTCGACACACAATTCAGTCAATACTTTCCATGTTAAGGGCCAACCGAAGTGGAGATTATTGTCTGAAGAGAGCAGGTGCTCTCTTGACATGGCCTTTGATGGTGCTTAGGTTGTCTTGCAGAACATTGAATCCAGCGTGCAAGGCTTGTGTTGCCCTATGAGACACCCACTTCTGACCACCGAAATTCTAGTGAAGCATACTGACTTCCGAGTGCCGAGTGCCGAGTTCCGAGGTCCGGGACCCGGGACTCGACAGATGAATATCCGAAGTTGAGATTTGTTTGAAGAGAGCAGCAGGTGCTGTCTTGACATGGCCTTTCATAACCCCAAGGTTGTCTTGCAGAACATTGAATCCCGGGTGCAAGGCTTGTGTTGCCCTACGAGAAGCCAAGTTCTGTCCGCCAAAATTTGAGTGCCGAGTGCCGAGCTCCGAGTTCCGGGATCCGGAACACGACAACTGAATATCTGAAATCCGTCACACCTCAAATCAAGTAGTATTTCATTGAGAAATAAATGATAACACATCTTTGACGGCCAACATGGTCCAAGGCTCCCTTATCTGATCCTCACTATCTCCACCCCCTTTAACACCACAGTCTGGATGTCCAGCATTCAGCGTCTGATTCCCCAAGATCAATTTCCAGCATGAATGTTTCATCCCCTTCCACTTCTGATGGCATCAACATCTGGCGCACTTGGGCCCTGACCGTCACTTATGAAGCAGGGGAATACACGGAACAGAAATTCAAGGCAGAGAAGACTGGAGGAGAGCCGGTCATACCTTCTCCCAACCTAGACACTGATCTGGTGATGGCGTGCGATCGCTTGGTCGGTGTACTCATAAAGGCACACAAAAATCCCAGTGGGTCTTCCTGCAGATTCAGAAAATTCGTTTTATCATTCATATGCCTTCATGACAGTTCAGATGCAGATGGATATTGCAAGATACAGCAAATTGATCTCCCCGAAGGACACCGGGCATAATGAACAGAGAGAGGCGAAGTTGCTCGAGAGGTGTCCTCCCGGCCATGAGGGCAAAAAGTTGGTGGACGAACCTGCCACAATTCTGGATGCATCCGGTGCCATCATCGCATGGTACCTCCCGGACGCCCTGACCGACACCACCCAGGTGTGTAACATGCATTGTCACTCAATAGATATTAAACATACAATGAAACCTACAGAAGGAAATCAGGGAGGCCACCGATTTGCTCGCTCCAAGCCTCGGAAAAAGTGTAAAGGCTGATGGCAACTGGCGAACTAATCAAAAGTGGTTCAACCAGGGCTCGGAAAATGATGGCTTGACTCCCGGATGCATCAATTTATCTCCGGCTTGGTTTCAACAGGCACACGAGGTAGGATCTGATGAGATGGTGCTTCCGGCAGTCAAACTCACCCATCCAACAGAATATGTCTGATCCAGAGGTATCTGCATCATTGAAGGGAGCTTCATCCGAGAATATCCTCAAAGCCATTGCAAGGCCAGCAGCCATCGCGTCCGCAGCACTCAGGGTGATGCATCCCGAGCAGTATTTTGCAGGGTTGCGAACCATGTCAAACCTCGGACATAAAGCAGTAAGCAAGGATCTGCCACAGATGCTGGAGACCCTGCAGTACTGGGCAAATTGATGCATCCGGGAGTCGAGCCATCATTTTCCGAGCCCTGTTTGAACCACTTTTGATTAGTTCGCCAGTTTCCATCGGCCTTTACACTTTTTCCGAGGCTTGGAGCGAGCAAATCGGTGGCCTCCCTGATTTCCTTCTGTAGGTTTCATTTTATGTTCAATATCTATCGAGTGACAATGCATGTTACACACCTGGGTGGTATCGGTCAGGGCGTCCGGGAGGTACCATGCGATGATGGCACCGGATGCATCCACAATTGTGGCAGGTTCGTCCACCAACTTTTTGCCCTCATGGCCGGGAGGACACCTTTCCAGCAACTTCGCCTCTCTCTGTTCATTATGCCCGGTGTCCTTCGGGGAGATCAATTTGCTGTATCTTGCAATATCCATCTGCATCTGAACTGTCATGAAGGCATATGAATGATAAAACGAATTTTCTGAATCTGCAGGAAGACCCACTGGGATTTTTGTGTGCCTTTATGAGTACACCGACCAAGCGATCGCACGCCATCACCAGATCAGTGTCTAGGTTGGGAGAAGGTATGACCGGCTCTCCTCCAGGTCTTCTCTGCCTTGAATTTCTGTTCGGTGTATTCCCCTGCTTCATAAGTGACGGTCAGGGCCCAAGTGCGCCAGATGTTGATGCCATCAGAAGTGGAAGGGGATGAAACATTCATGCTGCAAATTGATCTTGGGGAATCAGATGCTGGATGCTGGACGTCCAGACTGTGGTGTTAAAGGGGGTGGAGATAGTGAGGATCAGATAAGGGAGCCTTGGACCATGTTGGCCGTCAAAGATGTGTTATCATTTATTTCTCAATGAAATACTACTTGATTTGAGGTGTGACGGATTTCAGATATTCAGTTGTCGTGTTCCGGATCCCGGAACTCGGAGCTCGGCACTCGGCACTCAAATTTTGGCGGACAGAACTTGGCTTCTCGTAGGGCAACACAAGCCTCGCACCCGGGATTCAATGTTCTGCAAGACAACCTTGGGGTTATCAAAGGCCATGTCAAGACAGCACCTGCTGCTCTCTTCAAACAAATCTCAACTTCGGATATTCATCTGTCGAGTCCCGGGTCCCGGACCTCGGAACTCAGTACTCGGCACTCGGAAGTCAGTATGCTTCACTAGAATTTCGGTGGTCAGAAGTGGGTGTCTCATAGGGCAACACAAGCCTTGCACGCTGGATTTAATGCTCTGCAAGACAACCTAAGCACCATCAAAGGCCATGTCAAGAGAGCACTTGCTCTCATTGGACAAATCTCCACTTCGGTTGGCATTTAACATGGAAAGTATTGACTGAATTGTGTGTCGAGTCCCAGGTCCCGGAACTCGGAACTCGGAACTCGGAACTCGGAACTCAGTATGCTTCACTCGAATTTCGGTGGTCGGAACTTGGCTTCTCGTAGGGCAACACAAGCCTCGCACTCGGGATTTGATGTTCTGCAAGACAACATAATGTCATCAAAGGCCATTGTCAGGAGATCACCTGCTGCTCCGGGAACTTGGTAACTTTGATTTATTACCTCCTCTGATTTGGTGGATGTACAACTACCTCAGCTCCGTCATGTCTACAATTATGATGCACATGGGCCCACCCGTCTATATTTTATACCACCTCGGCCCACCCGTCTAATACAATATCCCGTACAACACCCTCGGCCCACCCGTCTAATGAAATATTTTATAAAACACTCTCGGCCCACCCGTCTAATACAATATCCCGTACAACACCCTCGGCCCACCCGTCTAATGAAATATTTTATAAAACACTCTCGGCCCACCCGTCTAATACAATATCCCGTACAACGCCCTCGGCCCACCCGTCTAATGAAATATTTTATAAAACACTCCCGGCCCACCCGTCTAAGTAATATGTGTCTGGGCCCACCCGTCTAATGCAATATTTTATAATACCCTCGGCCCACCCGTCTAATTTAATGTGTCTGGGCCCATCCGTGAATGTGATACCAAGTACCTACCCTTCTATCTGATACACATCTACCTTAATACACCCATCTGCATTATATCCAACTACCTCGGCCCACCCGTCTACCCAATATTCATATACATCGGCCCACTCATTTACTCTACATATTCCCTGCATGGGCCCACCCGCCTCCATCGGGAATAATTTACCTCCCGGCCCATCCGTCATAGTCGAGGATAATTTTGCCATGGGCCCATGGTCCGCTGGCCCGTATCATACGGGATATTATGCACGTCCGTTCCCTCGTATTATACGGAGATTGGTCACTGTAATATGTGCCAGTAGTACATTTGATGTTTCGGAGCGCTCTCGGAGCTTCAATTGCAACTACTGTTCGATCTGCAGATACCTCCGTTAGGGAATGCTCGATTCAGTGAACTTGTCCCTGTTTGTTGGCCACTTAAAAATGTTACTTAACCGATAAGTCATTAGTGCGCTGATTTTGCATAAGAATTCCGTCAGCCGAAGACGGGATCGGCACTCGCACCGTGTCCATCTGAGTTGTGCCCTTTAGTACTAATCCTCCTTATGACTGGTAGTAAACTAGGTTTTGACTATATACATGCAAGATGACATGCCTCTGTTTTTACTACTGAGTATTTTTGACAGTGTGTTACTGTTGCCCCAAAGTTGAGTGAGCACCAAGGTGGTTCCAACTGCATCTACTACATAGTGCTGCCAGAGTCCACTGAAGTTCAGAACTGGCAGTTCAGAACTTCAGTTCGAACACAAAACCTTCCATATCGATTTTCCTTTAGTTTACCTTTGGTTCATTGACTACTGTAAGGGAGGACATTCTGCTAGCCATGGACACCAGTTATAGGTAACTTTTGTACCAGTTCAACACACTACGACTTATATGGATTTCCCTTTGTACTTACCTACATAAAAGTCGGTCCTTACCTTTCATAACACTAGTGAATATACTCCCCTGTCGAACTCAATAGCAGCACTACACATTGGAGCCCACCACTGCAGTTGGATTTGATTTTTGGATCATCCCTGCACAAATAAATAGTAAAACTATCTTTCAAAGCTTGACGCAGATGACATTTTCCATACTTTGCACACAACATTGCACCACCAAGACCACATTCATTGTTTCCCATGTTCTACACAATGCCCATAGCATTCAATGATCTGCGGAGTTACCCATGTTGATGCTATGCATGCCGATGTGACAAGCAGAGTTAACATTTGGAATTTGAACCATAATACTTATAGTCAATTCGTCTTCTCACCTTCCCTCAGCTTGTTCCAACACAGCTGAGGGTAAGCCTTTCTAATATTCAGTTCGCCACTACTGACTATGGCCTTTAGCTCATGCAGTATCTAGGTAATTAATATAGCTTGTTCCAACACAGCTGAGGCTCACGCAGTATCTAGCAATAAAAGGTTATGAGCCCTGCTCACTCATAAATCGAGGAGTGGAATTACCAACTAGGTACTCAACAAGCCTCCGGAATGAACCCGCCAGGTTACTCAACCCTTGGGGATCCTCTTCAATGTTGATCGACGTCATTGCAACATTTAATTTACCCTCTTAGACCAAGGCGGATCACTTGCGGTCATGCAGAAGTATAAATACTCGTGCTTCACTTGTTTCTAACTTCCCAACTCTTGTTCTTATGCCTTCCACTACTGCCCACACCTGCTCTAAGAGCTCTGGCACTAAAAGCACTTCCCTCAGCCCACTGTCTGTCATCTCATCCTCAGCTTCCGTGTCCCCCCCCAGAGCCTCCATTACAGCTATTACTCTAAGCCAAATGGACTTAGACAAAATTGAGGTTCTCGACAGAAGCAAGAATAACTGGAACGTCTGGTTGGATCACATGCAAAACTACCTCCTACTCAAACATGGGGGGGGGTATATTCTAGGACTTGTTGCTCGCCCTGACCCATCTCTGGATCCTTCCAGTGCGGCCATTGGGATCTCAACAACTTATGTATTGTGGCTGCCTTGCACACCCGTTCTAGCTCTGAAGAGCATGACTTCCTTTGTGGCTACACCAACGCTCATCTTGCCTGGGATGCTCTCAAATCCCATCACGAGAAAGTCAGTCCAATCGCTCAGATCCTCCTCATCCAACAGGCACTTGCCATCAAATACCTTCAATCTGAACAACTCTCCACCATGAGCACTCTGCTCAATGACCTCATCAGGCGTATCTATGCCATTGGCATCCCCAAAGAGGACGATTTTCTGACCATTATGATGCTTAATGCTATGGCTGAAGATCTTCCCCACGTGCGCAACCACATTACGGATGCTCTCGCAACTAGCACTTCTGCAAACCCTTACGGCCCTTTTAACATTCGCTCTTGGCTTGACATCGAGCAACAGCTCCTCAATACCAAAAAGTCGAAGGGAGGCAATGTCACACTCGCTGCCACAGGCAAGGGGGGCAATAATCACTGTAGTGATCATGTGCCCTGTGCAACTGCGGGGCTACCAGCCACCCCACCAGAGATTGCTTCAGCAAAGGTGGGGCCATGAAAGGGAAACAAGACAAAGTTCTGGTGTGTAAGTGTGCCGCACATGAGGCTAAGAATACCACTGCTCCTAGCAAGAGCTCTACCTCTAAGTCGACTGCTGCCACTGGCAAACTAGGAGGCCTACGTTACAACACTAACAGGTGTGCTTACTTGCTTGACAGCGAGAGTCATCAAGCTATCTACATGGCGTCTGCTCCAGAGCCTACTGATGCTCCCACTTCCTCCACCGAGTTTGCTGGCCTTGCTAGTGACATGATCATGCCTGCATTCATATGCGAGCTGTCAGATGCTGGTGAAGATGAGTATACTATGCTCCTCGCTTCTGTGGACTCCCTCATGACCAGCCTCGATTGGCACTCTCACACACATCCTGTTGACTTTGCTGGGCTCACTTACAAGGCCCTGAACCAACATCAATGCACCATCGTGGACCCATCTGTGGTCCCCATGTTCCTTGACAGCAGTGTCTCTGTTCACATCAGCAATGAGGAAGGTGACTTCTACAGCCTTTGCCCCATTCCCCCTTGCTCTGTCAATGGGGTTGGCGGCTCATCCATTCAGGCCATTGGCATCAGAACTCTTTGTCTCATCGTTGCTAGAGGTATTCACATTACCCTTGAGAATGTCTTATTCATTCCAGGTGCTATGGTGCGCCTTATTTTCATATCTGCACTCTGTGAAGCACACAGATGCATTGCCTCCTTCGATGCTACAAACTGTTGGGTCCAATCTCACAATGGCAACTGCATGCTCTCCGGCACCCTCACTTCCTGCAGGCTCTATGCCTTGTCTGGAGGTCAACTCTCTGCCGAACATGCCTACATGGCCCACCAGAAGCCTACACTCGAGTCCTGGCACCATCATCTTGGCCATGCGAATTACCGTGCTATCTATGATCTTGCACACTCTGGCAATGCCACTGGTATGCCCATTGATCTATCTACTGTGCCACCCAAATGTGACACCTGCATTCTTGGCAAGCAGACTTGGACTAGCATTCCGACAGTTCATCAAGGTGTTAGGTCTAGTAGAAAGTTGGGCATTGTTCATGTGGACTTAATGAAACATCCAGACACTGTATCAGCAGCCGGTAATAAGTACATCATGGATGTTATTGATGATTACTCCTCCTATGCCTGGTCCATTCCTCTCGCCTCTAAGTCTGCCGCTTTCTCAGTGCTACAAGCATGGGCACATGCTCGCGAAGTCGAAATGGGCTCCACGATCAGTGTCACAAACGCCTCGTTCAAATCCTAAATTCAACCCTATCACTCCTACAATTCCCTTAGCGCCCACTACTCGTGTTACCCATGTGGAAGATGACGATGAAGAAGTATTCTATGACTGTGTAGATTAGATAAGATAAAGATAAGGTCACGTGATACGATAAGATAACAAAGAACATTCCAGAAGATTCCATTATGTAAACATCGTACGATTCTCATTCTATTTAATGATTGGCTAGTAGTTAGAACTCAGATTGTATCTCCGTTTCAATAGTTGTATATAAGTAGTCGATTGTAGTCAGTAGTTCCTTAGTTCAAACCTCTTGTGTATTCATCATTGAATCGACTCAAGGCGTACTTGCTCCTATCTCTCTTGTTGTGATTATTCTAGTTTGAGTCCTAGTCCCTGCCCTAGCGTTTATTCGTTCTTGGGTTGTGACATTAGGTTTGAACTTAGGAGACTCCGACTCTCGCATACCGCTCGCACACTTTCTCTCTGAGCGAGTTCAGGAAGATCTATCTTCTCGGATTCCCTCCGACAGCCGTTTCACGTTTTCCATCCACCTCTTGCTCACTTGAGCGCAACTTTTCTTAGTTTACCTTTTCGTAGTTAGTAGTCC